>CAWUDS030005691.1:0-2500 GCA_963859935.3 Lathyrus sativus | reverse complement strand
AAATCAAATTAAGCCATAAATAAAATAAATTAAAAACAAAATAAAACATAAAAATAATCAAGATAAAGTAAAGTAATGCCTAAGTAAAAATATAGGAGAAAGTGCATAAATATGCACTGATCACTCATCACGCTGGGAGCGCTTAAGCGTCTCCCCATGGACACAAACCTTAGGATCTATGTCATTTTGATATTAATGATTATAGGAATACCTTAACGACTATAATTAGAAAGATTTTTAGACAATAAAAACGATAATTCTAAATACAAAAGTGTACAGACTAGTGTTTGACACTGGTGGCTGTGGATTTTCTCAACCGGTACTCGTAATGTCTTGAAAACTCTTCGAATGGGGATAAAAAGAGATAATCATCTTATAGGATGTATATTTGAGATCATAGCCTTATATAGATGATAATCATTTAGAATTCTCATTATTTCAAAATGGATTATCTTGACATCCACTATATTTAAGCACATATTCAATTAAATAATTAATTATTAAATATAATTAATTATTTTAATTACTTACTCAACCGATTAAGATTCTTATATATATATATATATATATATATATATATATATATATAATATATATTATATATATATAATATATATATATATATAATATTATATATATATATATAATTATATATAATATATATATATATATATATATATATATATATATATATATATATATATATATATATATATATTATATATATATATATATATATATTATATATATATATATATATTAATATATATATATATATATATATATATATATATATATATATAATATTATATATATATATATATATATAATATATATATATATATATATATATATATATATATATCTATATATATATATATATATATATATATATATAATATATATATATATTATATATATATATATATATATATATATATATTATATATATATATATTGCTCTGTCCCGCTCATCACACGGGGTCGGCTCAAACCATCTCTCCATCGTGGAGGCTAGCTCATTGATGAATTGTCGCGCGCGGATCAAACGAGTGTTTTTTGATGAAAACGTAATACATCGACAATTCAACTCGGATATCGTCTCAAGGATTCTTTTATGTGATTAATCTACCAAATTCGAAATGGAGGGGGAGTTGGTTTGGTTTCTGATCGGATAAATAAAGAAAATGCAATTAAGCGGTTAAAATAAGTGATTATCAAATAAGTCAATCTACTGTTTTTGGTTCCGGCTTATCACGGGTTTCTACCTTACCAATTTCCTAAGCGATTTCGATCTCTATTCGATACCTATGTCAATTAACAAGCGCAAAAGACATAAACTAGATTAACAATCCTATATTCCAAATTAAGCAAACGGATTAAGTTTTCGTGAATTAAGCAAACACGAATTATAAATGTGAATTAACGACAAAGCGACGTAACGACGAATAAAAGCTAAGGTTGCAATCATACGAATTTAATCAAAACATTCTATAAACTAACAGATTAAGCAAAAGCAATTCCTAGAATAGTGTTTAAAGAGAACGAATTAGATTGATAAAGTAAAAACCTCAATGCGTTGGAACGCGATTACAGCAGAATGACTCTAAGGAATTAGCTCTCCATGATTCTCTCAAGCTCCGAATGTATTTTTCGTGAAATGTAACTAGGTGAACAGTAACACAAGTATTTTTCCTTTAAAAAGAAAGCAAATTCGGGTCATAACCCAACTGGTCGAAAACATAACCCAGGCCATTACATGACCCAACACTAAATAAAATTCTAATGCTGTAACTTCAAACGGAATTCTGGAATTTTGGGCTCCGAATCTGACTTCGACTCAACCACGAAAGTCGTAGCTCTCTCTCTTAGCTTCTCGGCGATTTTTAAAACGCCTCAAACGGATTTCCGGAAATCCAGTTTGATCGTTTCCGTGCAGACTGCTAAAGCTGAAAAATAAGTGCGAAAATCAAATAAGCCAAAATAATAAAATTAATTAAAAACAAAATAAAACATAAAATAATCAAAATAAGTAAAGAAATGCCTAAGTAAAAATATAGTGAGAAAGTGCATTAAATATGCACTGATCACTCATCACGCTGGAGCGCTTAAGCGTCTCCCCATGGACACAAACCTTAGGATCTATGTCATTTTGATATTAATGATTATAGGAATACCTTAACGAATATAATGAGAAAGATTTTTAGACAATGACAACGATAATTCTAAAATACAAAAGTGTACAGACAAGTGTTTGACACTGGTTGGCTTGTGGATTTTTCTCAACCGGTACTCGTAATGTCTTGAAAACTCTTCGAATGGGGATAAAAGAGATAATCCCTGTATAGGATGATATATTTGAGATCATAGCCTTATATAGAATGATAATCATTAGAATTCTCATTATTTCGAAAGGATTAATCTGACATCCACTTATATTAAGCACATATTCAATTAAATAATTATTTATTAAATATATTAATTATTTTATTTACTTACT
>CAWUDS030005690.1:0-47721 GCA_963859935.3 Lathyrus sativus | reverse complement strand
CAAAATTAACTAAACATAGGTATGAAGATCATTATGAAGAAGGTGTGGGTACAAATAATACTTTGAGCCTAATATCCTTTATTTCTATAACCGTGAACCAGACCACGTTACAACCCTCAAAAGACCTAATTGAGGCGGGTTTGTTCTGAAAGCATGCTACAGCAAGGTTGCGTGAACTGACTCCTACATGTTTGCTAATCTTCTGTATTGGTGTCATATTTTTTCTATATCTTTCACACCAGCTAAATTAGCACTACGTTTGGACTAACAGTCCATTCGTCACACACTATCACATCATTTCTAATAAATGATATTTTCAAAACTTACATGAATGTCGCATTAAAATTACCAATTTTGAATGAACAATTCTAGCTGCAAATCAGTACTTGGCATAATGGAATTTCAACGAAGAGCAACCAAAGAAGAACTTGATTATTCACTGATACTGGCTTGAATAGAGAAATTCTCGTAACCGATCTGAGGCAAATTCTTCTGAAGTTCAAACAGGGGCAAACCATTACGAGATCTAGATGCTGGGGCAAATGGGCTCAAGCTTTGTCTTGGTACAGTCACTCCTAAAGTTCTCATCCCAGAAGAAATCCTTCAAATACCTGGCAGACTGGGGCAGACCATTTGAACCGGGGCAGATTAGTTGAACAGGGGAAATTTCCCTTCATTCTTTCAAATTGGTCAAGCTGACCATGCCAGAGACCAGCAATGGTTGAGGTCAGCAAGCGTCAAAAGGCTTAGGGCTGAGCAAAAGTACGACTAACATGCATTGGTTAAGTCGCTACGCTCGCGCAATCCATATGCATTGGTTAAATCGCTCGCACGACTAACACGCGTTAGTTAAGTCGCTACGCTCGCACAGTCAAAATGCTTTGGATGAGTCGCTACGCTCAACATTTGTAAGCTGTCATGATGTATCAGCTAGAAGTTAGGTTCTTGCCATAACAAGTATACCACTTCTGCAAAGGATCTGACTAGGGGCAGGCTACCCAGAGTTTCTTTTTATTAAGGGAGAGTCCCTCCAATGCTCAATCAACACAAGTCATGTCGCTTTGACGCTCATTCTGGAGCAGACTACCTCAAGAATAATTGAAGCCAATTACCCCAAGGGTCAGTTAATCAAGGTCAAAACCCTTCCTGACTAAAATTTGGAACAAACCATCTCGAGACCATCTCATGGTATATCCGCTTCCGAATTTCATTCATGACATATAATTTTGGAACAAACCATCTCGAGTTCATCTCATGGTATAATTGTTTCCAACTTCCTTTAACGACTTGGAATGCTGGGGCAAGCCATCTCGAGTTCGTCTCATGGTACGACTGCTTCCAATTTCCGTTCAAGGAAAATTTCTTCGTAGACCCAGACTGGGGAAAGTTGAGCTACACTGGTGCAGTTACTCAAGAAAGTTTATTCTCGTCAGCAAGAGTTGAGTGTCGGGGAATCATGCCATCACCCCATCAAATAACCTTAGCCTCCTGAAAGAGCTTCTATGTCATTGGGTATCATCCCCACGACCTGAACCTGATACTTGTTAGAGCTTTGTAACCGAAATTAAGCTTCCAAAGTCCAGCTCTTGTCTGGCAAATCCTCCAAAGTCTAGCTCTCGTCTGGCAAATCCTTTAAAGACCAGTTCTCGTCTGGCAAATCCTCCAAAGACCGTTCTCGTCTGGCAAATCCTCCAAAGTCCAGCTCTCGTCTGGCAAATCCTTTAAAGACCAGTTCTCGTCTGGCAAATCCTCCAAAGACCAGTTCTCGTTTGGCAAATCCTCCAAAGTCCAACTCTCGTCTGGCAAATCCTTTAAAGTCCAGTTCTCGTCTGGCAAATACTTTAAAGTCCAGCTCTCGTCTGGCAAATCCTTTAAAGTCCAGTTCCCGCTTGGAAAATCATTTAAAGTCCAGTTCTCGTCTGGCAAATCCTTTAAAGTCCAGCTCTTGTCTGGCAAACTCTTTAAAGTTCAGTTCCCGTCTGGAAAATAATTTTAAAGTCCAGTTCCCGTCTGCAAATCATTTTAAAGTCTAGTTCCCGTCTGGCAAATCATTTTAAAGTCCAGTTCCCGTTTGGCAAACCATTTTAAAGTCTAGTTCCCATCTGGCAAATCATTTTAAAGTCCAGTTCCCATCTGGCAAACCATTTTAAAGTCCAGTTCCCGTCTGGCAAACCATTTTAAAGTCCAGTTTTCATTGGCAAACCCTTTTAAAGTCCACCCTCGATGACATCCTCAATAACCAAAGTCCAATCTCATTTGGAAATTACAATAACTAAAGTCCAATCTCATTTGGCAATTACAGTAACTAAAGTCCAAATCCATTTGGCCACTACCAAATCTAGCCCCTGATGGTATTCCCACAAGAGTCTATCCCCAGCATACCTGATCGCTGCATTATCATAAGCATGGCATGCAGCATTATATCATAATTACATCAAACATTAGCACGTCATTTGCATACGAATCTTGTACTCCCTAGCAGTTGCATTCTTAGTTGCATGTTTGTGCATCATTTAGCATTACATGGCATAATAGCATAGCAAGATCCAGGATCGGTTCGCGAGCATCTTGGCCAGTTCTTCAAGAAGTCAGCAGTATTTCTCTAAAAAGAGTTGATACCCTGTGAGTTCAAGGAATTCTACTTTCCAGCAAGTCATTCTTCAACCATGCAGTTGATAATGATAGTCCCCAGTGACTGCTGTTCTTATGGATCCCCAAGCAGAGATTATCTTAAAAAGTTTCTTGAAGGCTTTCCCCTATAGAGTTTAGACAACAATGTTCCTCTAATAGGAATTTTGGCTCAACTATTCCCCAGCAAATTTATCATCTGAGATACTGCTTTGGTATCGCGAAGAACCTTATCGAATGAGGGACTGCTTCGACCACCCGAAGAAATCTCGTTTGTGTTCAGAGATACTACTTTGGTATCGCGAAGGATCTTATTGGATAAGAGACTGCTTCGACCACCCAGAGAATATCAGGTTATCTCGTTCATATTTTGCATCTTGTCATCCCGTTCTGGTATGCCTTATCTCTTTGCATTTTACTTGCTTGTCTGACAAATTTCGGGGTTTTCTTGTATCTAATTGACTTCCACCTTAAAATGAACGCCATGCGGCTGTTCATCTCTTAGGTTTAAGGCAATTAGATAGGGGCATCTGTCATACCCCCAAATTTGTCCTAGCTGTTTCAGAATCTTCATTAGCCCGACTTTATTTTTCAATTCGCATTGGTTGTACAGTGTAGCGTATTTTTTAGCAAAAATAAATTTTCTCACCTTTTTTTAACGAATAAATTCGTGACACGTGGCATTGTTTATTTTATTTTATTTATTATTATTTTTGTTTTATAATTTGATTTTTTATAATATGTAAGTATAATATAGTTTTAATATTAATTGATTGATTAGTTTAGATTAGAATAGAACTAGAATTACTTAATTATTAATAGATTTAAAAGTTAATTAAGAATATTAAATAATTAATTAATTACAATATAATTTTTTTAATTAGGAATAAGATTTGATTTTTTAATTATTAATTAAATTAGAATTTAATTTAGAAAATAGAGTTAATTTTTAATTAATTAGAATTAGTTAGAATAGAAAATAGGTTTTAATTGGATTTCTTATTCAAAAAAATTAAAAATTAAAAAAAAAAAGAATTGGAATTGGACCGGCCCATCACTGAGCCCATTAGGAGAAGGTTGAGAGAGGTATAAGAGAGAGGACAGTATCAGAGTTGAAAGAAAAAAACCTAGCCGCATTAGTGTCTTTCCCAACTTCAGAAAACCCTTGATCTTCCTCTTCAAAGCCACCATCGAACCTTCTTCCCTCTCTCAATCTTCTTCGACGAAACCCTCCTCCTTCCTCACCGGCATCACTGAAACCATACCCTCTCTCCCTTCGCCGTTTCCGTCTTCCTCATCATCATCTGTCCAAACTCATTATCACCTCAAAACACTCCTCTCCGTCGTCATCATCATTTTTTCCAAAAATCCCTATACTTCACACCTCACATAACCAAGCTACAACCGATGATGACGACATCGTAAAAGTCTTCCTATTGTGCTATACGAACCACAACAACAACCTGAAGCAGGACTCAAAGATGTCGCCATATCCGTAACAACTCCGCTAGCAGGAGCTTCACGCAACCAACAGCTCAGTTTCAACACACAAATTCAGTAACAATGGTTTGGTTTTGCAATAAGCTCAGATGTACAACAAGAGCATTTGAACTCAAAACTATGACTGGCTGAGCAACAACACGCGTACATTAATAGAACAACGAATCTAACTCGGTTTGGTAACATTCTTGATCCAATGACTTCACATTTCTCTTACTTCCTGTTTTATATTTTGCTGCTTGTATAATTGAGGTTTTGTTTCGGTTTTACGACATTCGACTTTAAAAATATATGAGCTAGTTTGTTTTTGAACTAACAGATTGTTATATCAGTACTATTATTGATCTAATTTTGAAAGTTCTAATGTTGCTTGAATTCTATGTCGATTGCGTATCCGGTTGCGCTCATTAGTTTATATTTTGTTTGGAAAATTCAGCTGCTGTTGTTTGTCAAGGATTTCAATGTTGTTTGTGTATAATCGCTTAATATTGTGTTGGGATATTATGTTGCAACTGTTTACTGCCATCGTGTTGGTTCGGTTGCCGGTTGCCGATTGCGATTCGTGTACACTGTATTAGTTGATTGGTTGCTATTTATTCTTTGGTGTGACACTGTTAGTTTCCTTCAAATTTTTAAACGTGATATGCTTACTGCCATTGTCTGTTACTAACATTGAATATATTACCAATATTTTGATACAAGTGTGATTCTTGCCACTGTTTGATATCAAGGTTGATATATCTTATTGCTTTGATGCAATTCTTATATAATGTTTGAATATGGTTGTCATAACACAAGTGTGTCCATGAACTTTTGTTAAATTTGTAGTAGAAACACAATATTGGTAATACATATTTGGTTTTTAGCATTGAATTTATTTTAATGTTTTTTTAAGAGAGATCAAACGTTTTTCTTAAAGATGTTAATGACAGTTTTTTTTATAATTTTTTTTATATTTTATTAACTAGTAATTAAGTAATATGTTGGTAGTCATTTTCTATATTTTAAACTATGTCAATTATGGTGATTTGCATTTTGAATTTGTTTTTAAGCTGTTATTTATTTATTTTATTATAATTATTCTTTTCACTATTTATCATTTCCCTCTTATTTGTATATTCTATTCTTTTCAATGTAGTAAAATTGAGTTTGATGGAATTTTATTGTTGGACTTGAGTCTAGTTTCTCGTGTAAAGTCCATTTTGACTTTTTCATTTACACTTTTATTTCACTTTTACACCTTATATGATCTAAATGATTTTTTTTTATAAATCATGTAAATAATTTTATAATTTTTGTAAATTCTTGTGATTAAATTCGTGATTAACAACTTAGCGATAATAATTTGACTTGCCTTTGTTTTAATTTCTTTGAGTTAAATTGGACTTCTAATATGTGGATTCGATAATCCTATGTCATTATTCCACCAATTTCTATACATTAATTAGATATTTCGCCGTGTTACGATCCATGTGTACGATATTCCTCATATTGTCATTATGCACAATCAAGCTTTGGAGCACGTTATGACAAACTCGATCCGATTTATTTTTATGTGTTCGCTTTCTTCCATGTTATTCCCATTTGACAAAATGTATCCCACTCCCCTCAAAGTGTAATAATTTTATCACTTTTGTCTTAATTATGTTTTAATGCTTCAAAACCATTTTTAAAAAATAATGCTTCGATTTATCGAGCCATTTCCTACCCTTGTAAGTCGAGTGCTTTCAAAGCCTCGCCATCAACCTTTTGGTCACAGACACAATATTTAGAGCTTACTCCTGGGCTTCCTTACAGTGAGACCTATTTGATCAATTATATCTAGTTGGTCATTTAGAAGACTAGACCACTTTGCTAGTATACACGTTAAAATTCCAATTTCAAATCTCGATTCATATCGAGCATTTTCTCAAATCAAATTGAAAACACTTAATAACTATTCAAACACAATTTCAATAAAAGATGAAAAAGAGAGAGTTCCAAGTCTTTGGTTCTCTCTCCCAATTGTTTGGGTCCGAGAAGTCTTTCTTAAGCTCGAACAATTGTCTTCTAGAATGATAAACTTATTCAAGTCTATTTTTCTAAACACTTAGGATGAAAAAGAGAGAGCTCCAAGTCTTTGGTTCACTCTCCCGATTACTTAAGGTCCAAGAAGTCTTTCTTGAGCTTCGAGTAATCGTCATTCGATTAATATACTCTAATCATATTAAACATCTTTCATAATATTAGATGAGAAAAGAAGAGAGTTCCAAGTCTTTGGTTCACTCTTCCGATTATTTGAGGTCCGAGAAGTCTTTCTTAAGTTTCGAGTAATCCTCATTTGTTAAAATACTTTAATCACATCCTATCTTTCAAATGCCATTCAGACAACTCCTGTTGCGATGAAAAAGAGAGTGTTCCAAGTCTTTGGTTCGCTTTCCCGATTACTTAAGGTCTGAGAAGTCTTTCTTAAGCTTCAAGTAATCGTCATTCGTTCAACTTATTCAAACCATATTCAATCATATCCTCTCGCATTTGAGGTTGAAAAAGAGAGTGTTCCAAGACTTTGGTTCGCTTTCCCGATTACTTGGGTCCGAGAAGTCTTTCTTAAGCTTCGAGTAATCGTCATCTGATTAACCCACTCGAACCATATCTTATCCTTTTGCAATTGAGGTTGAAAAAGAGAGAGCTCCAAGTCTTTGGTTCACTCTCCCGATTACTTGGGCCCGAGAAGCCTTTCTTAAGCTTCAGGTAATCGTCACCTCTAGCTAAGCATCCGACATATTAAACTCTCTTTCTCGCCCCCGTGCGACTAAAACCTTTAACAACCTATTCAAACCTATCTTCTTGTCTAAACCAAAATACTTAACCAATCAAACTCTACTCGCACTTGTGCGATCAACAACTCATACACCTTTTTCAAAGAACATTGTTTAGTCCATTCTTCCGTGCATAACAAACTCATGCTTCAGCCTCCCCTAGCGAGCAGACAAGCCAACGTTTAGCAGTTAGAATGCGACCTAAGCTCTCGTTCATTCCAAACACAAACCTTTTAGCAAACCGTATGCCAAACTACGACTACTCTGATCTCTCACATCTATTGAGAGTACGTAGGTATAGGAATGCGATAGTTCTAGCGAGCACAATTCCCCACAATTTCCAAACCTTTACCCGTAGTCCCACGAACTACGAATGCTCTAATTTTCCACTTCTTACAAGTGAAGATACGTAGGCACTAGGGCCCCAATCCTTGGCGAGCACCCTATCTTAAGCCATCCATTTCCCCTTTAGCAAGCAATTCCTTTAGAAGATAAATAAGCATATCCACTTTCTCTCACGAGTCGAATCAAGAGGTTCCTGTCGAGTACAACGGACATGAGAGTTGCTAATACCTTCCCCTCATGTAACCGACTCCCGAACCTAGAATATTGGTTGCGATGACCATGTTCTTATCTCTTCAAAGGTTTTATTGATATTTTCCTATTCCTTCCTTGGAATAAATAAAGTTCGGTGGCGACTCTGTTTCGAACATTATTTTCCGCGTCCATCGCGAGGATCGTATTTTTCGAGGTACGACAACCTCCCGACGCGAGTATGCTTGCGGGACCAGCCAAACTAGTCCCAGAACCCTGGTTCTGGGTGGGTTGGTTACTTAGGGTATATGGTGCACTCGACATTTGTTTATTCTTTGAGATTTTATATGATGAAATTTAGACAAGTAAAGACAACGATGCTTTTAATAAAATAAAGAAGTACTAAAAAAGTGACATAAAAGTAAAGGCATTATTTTCATAACATAAAAACTTGGTAAATTCAATGTAAAAAAGGAAAGTGAAAATGGGCGTATTCGTACATTTTATAATGAAAAGGGAAACTCTTTCTCTTAGTGTGTGGTACTCAAAGTGTTTTTCTTAAAATGTTGACAAAGAACGCCTTTTTCTTCAAACCAGGCTTTGCTTTATATAGGCAAACAAAATAACTGTCAGGTCGCTTTAGAAGCCGCCACGTGTAAGGCCACTAATTTTGTAACTTCCCCCATGTTCCTTTTGTCAAATATATTTCTTTCCAGGCAACAAGACTCTTTTGTCAGGTGTGCCTTTTGTTGTTTTGGTCGACCAACCTATGTCCCTGTCGATCACGCATCTTTCTTTGGAACCTCGACTTAGGCTGCGTCCCTTTTAGACTTGTCGATTTCGACACTTTGCTGCCAGTATTTTCCAAATGCTTTCTTCCACCAAATAATACTATCGGTTAGGGGATTTTCTTCCTATCTCCTGTCGAGGTCGACCCTTTTGCTGTCGATGTTTTCAGTTGGCTCTTTTTAGCCAACAAGATGCCCCACCAAACTCGAAGTCTCGGCAGAGGATCCTGTCGACTGAGAGACTTCGTGTTTTCTAGGCGTATAGTAGTTGTCTGCACCATCGTGGTTTCCTGTCGAATCAGCCACGTGTCAGTCGCCTTCTAACGTGATGATGACACCTTTCTGCACCACAATTTTCAAGGATTTCCATCAATTTTTTCCACTTCCCATCGTCAATACCAACTTCCACTCATTACTTCTCCCACGAGTGAGAAGCTGAAAAGTTCTTTGTCTTTTTGTATCCAGTCAACTCTGATTATAAATAGCCCTTTTGCCTCATTTTGGAACTTTTTTCCAATACTTTCTCTATTGCTTCTCCTTCTCTAAACTACCAACACCATACCGGTATTTCAAACCACCACCTTCAATGGCTTCCTCAACTGCTTCCTAAACCCACACAACGGGTAACAATCCTATTGCTTTCATCATCTCAGAGGCGGACTCTCATAAGCCTCTCCCCAACCCCACTTCTGCTGACAAAAATGTGTTAGCTGCTTGGTAAAAACAAATGATTATTCCCTTCACGGTGGCCGAAAAACTCCATGCATTTCATGGCCCTTATCCTACTGGAAAACCTAGCCATGAGGACATGTAGTCGTTTTCCCTGGATTTTCAGAAGCCATTCCCCCAGCTTTTTGCAAAGGTGGCACCCTTGATTTGAAACTCATGGCACCAAAGGCTAGGGTGTTTCGTTCGATTCCAACCCCAGGCAACAAAGATTACTTCGCCTGGTTGAACAAGGTCTAGAACAAACATCATTACCAATGGAAAATATTTAGCATCTTCAATGCCATTCAACTCTCAAGGAATGCTCACAGGGTCAACCTCTGTCTTCTACTGGCGTCGATGTTCTTTTGGGAAGGTTCGACAAACACTTTCCAGTTGCCATGTGGGATGTTTTCACCTACCCTTTTCAATGTGGAGACCATTACTGGTCTTTCCCCATTGGTTGAAACCTTCGACCCCACCATAGAAATTGAGGAATCATTCGACTTTGACTGTGCCAGCTTTCAGAATTTCATCGAAGACCATCACAACAAAGACACGGTCGAAGTGTCAAACAAAAAGCACATTACTTTCTTGACTTTTCGGCTATCGTACTACCTCTTCTGCCCAGGTTCTTTGAAAATAGCCAAAAGCTATATTAGCTTGGCTATTTAAATCCATGAGGGTCGACAAGTGGCCCTTGGAAAACTCCTTTTGGCCTCTCTGTATCATTTTGTGGGATTGTCATCGCTGAAGATTTCCCGTCTTTACGAAACCACTAAAGACCTAAATGTGTCGGGGCCTATGTGGCTACTGCAACATTGGCTGAATGTCACCTTTGAGCATCAACTGGGTTATCTAGTGTCGGCCAAGATGCAACGCCTGAACGAAGACCGATTGGTGGAAGGAGTTTGACTCGCTCTCCTGACCACGCAGGAAACCCCCAACAAAACCCTCTTCATGAAGTACCTCACTATGTTTGCTGAGGTGAACATCTTTGTTCTTGGAATGGCTCCTTTTTCCCATAGAAGGTTTGGGCCGACTTAGTTCTAAAATCCCTCACCTGGTGCTTCCCCCAGAACAGTTGAACTGTCCAACTTCATATGGAGAGCTTTCTTAACTCCAACAATGCTATCATTTCACATTGACTCGAGCAACATTGGTTATGGGTTCATGAACTATCAGCCCAACCTAGTTGCTCGACAATTTTGCCTGAGCCAGATGCTGCCAAAGCCATTAGTTCAACATCGTGTGGGCTGGTCGAAGGCTTAACTTGGTGGGACATATGAACTGCCTCAAGTTTGCTAAGTCGACTCAACATCTGGAGTTTCCCGTTTTTTGTTACAAACCCTCGTTCTTCACCACCAAAAGTTTCAATGTCTGGTGGTCGGAGTACCAAACCCAACATTTCGACCATGACCTCTTCTTGGAAAATGTGGTCGACGCCTTTGCAGCTTTATCCGGCGAAGCGTTTGGTCCGTCAGCACCTTTGGTGGACGCAAGGCCAACTAATGCCCCTGGGGATGCACAAAAAGGGTAACTCCCTCTTCTTCGTCTTTATCTTCTTAAACCTGAGTTTTCACATTGTTTTCTGAACGCTACTTATCTTTTTTAGGGGCACAAGAGGGAACCTCCTGTGGCGTTGACTTCGACCCAACCAGCCAAAAAACAAAAAACTTCTAACACTCAGGTATGATACGTCTCCTTATCACTCTTGTTTCGTTTGTCCCTGCATGTCGACTTACGTGATTTGTTCTGGCCAGATTCCTGAACAATAAATCATTCCTAATGTTGTGCTGTCGAATGAGAGTACCTGTTCTCGAGTTTTTCCTTCTGAAATGTCAGACTCTCCCCCAGCCACACCTCTGAGGCGGAAAATAAAGCCCCAACAAAGAAAACCCCTTTCAAAGGGGCTGCTTCGACTCCCAAACCTGTTGTTCCTGAAGACTTAACTAAGGTCTTCCATACCATGGTCACCAAAACTCCTCCATCGCCCAATTCTACTGAGGTATTCCTCTTTTCTCCCTCTTTTTCTCGATATTCCTTTTGCATTTTCTTATCAACCTCCACCTTGGTTGTTTCGCAGGACGCAGGAGACCTAGATTCCCCAACGTTAGCTGATATCATTGCCAATACCGCTGGTCGATCTGCTGAGACCATTCCTCCTCTAAGTCCTTAAAAGGTTGATGAATTCCCTAGGACGTCGACGAAGGAAACTCCTCAATGAGACCTTGCTGTCGTTATTGATCTCGAGGCAAATGTCGAGAATAACACTCCTAGTCATAGAGAAGAGGGTGTAGGTGCTCATCACGTAGCTGGAACTTCATCGCCTCTGAGGAGTGGCATCGCAGATACGCTTAACGCTACCACCCCAGAGGAGATTTTGGACTCCAAAGTGGAGAAACTTGCAGAGATGTTGAAACCCCTCCTCAAGCTTCGTGGCTCTGTCGAGGTCGTTACCCCTGCTGGATTGAAGAACACTGTTGACTCGACCGAGGATAGCACTTTCACCCTCAAACTACCGGAATTAGGGACCCACCTATTTGAGGACGAATTTGTCGAAGCAGCTGCTGAAGCCTCTGTAGCTCGAGACATCTTTAAGATTCTAGATGCACTTTCAACGTTCGACGTATCTGCCTCTACAACCGAATATCTGATCAAGTTTGAGGCCTTCTTTTTACTCAACTGGCAAAAGACA
The DNA here is from genome assembly GCA_963859935.3 of Lathyrus sativus. NCBI lineage: Eukaryota > Viridiplantae > Streptophyta > Magnoliopsida > Fabales > Fabaceae > Lathyrus > Lathyrus sativus. Next base: position 36,070 of record CAWUDS030005690.1, on the reverse strand, counting down.
TGACTTGTGCAAACAAGCCTATCCTTAGATTTGAGCCCAGATTAACGAGATGAAGCAGAAATGGTACCTCGGCGCTATTTCTGAAAAGAACTTAAAAGATTATGAGGCTTCCTGTAACGCCCCGATTCTGAATTTCCCATTATTTTGTTGAGTCTTTTAATTTATTTGGTTAATTGTTATTTTATTGTGGAATTATATGATAATATGTTATGTGTGTATGTTGTGGTGTTCGCTGGTAGCGAATGGGGGTAGCGAAGGTTCGATAGGGGTTCGCTGAGCGAACGAGGTAGCGAGCAAAGTCAAAGGCTTCTGTTTGCCTTCGCGAGCATGTTCGCTAGGCGAACAAGTAGCGAATACTCGCTAGGAGCTCGCCAAGCGAGCAGGGTAGGGAACATGACATGTTGTGTTTTCTTTAATGTTTCCATCCGCGGTCGGGTTTCCGACTTAACTTTGATTATTTCCTTGCTCGAGGCATCGATCATGCCAAGTTATATTGTGTTGTGGGTAGCCGTATGGCGTGAATCCCAGATTGTGTGATGTGGCCGTTTGGCAATTTCATGCATTTGTTTGGATTAAATGGGAATGCATGGTGATATTAATGTGAATGCGTATATTTGTATATATTTGTATAATATGAAGAATGCATGAATATGTTTGTAAACATGTGTGGATTCTAAGAATGTATTGAGTCGTGTTACATGTGTAGCATCATGATTGCATTCTTGTGTGTCTGATCACGCGTAGGATCTGCAGAAACCTCGTGTGCCCTTGTGGGGTGTGAGTGATGGTTTAGTTACTTTGATCCCTAGGAGGATCTGCAGAAACGATTGTGTGCCCTTGTGGGGTGTGAGCGATGGTTTATTTTTGATTCTGTGGAGAATCTGAAGAACAGTTGTGTGCCCTTGTGGGGTGTGAGCAACCGGATTGTGTGTCCGTGTGGGGTGTGAGCAATCCTGAAACATCGTGTGCCCATGTGGGGTGTGAGCGATGGGTGAACATCGTAGGCCCGACGGGGAGTTACTTCGGTAACGAGCGATGGTTCCATTTTGGTTCTTCAATTAAACCTGCTGAACGAGTCGGTATCGTATTTGCATCTGCATAGAGTCGTGAGTCGGTCTCTATGGGTTGCATTATCATCTTTATATGATGCTTTGGTGAAATGAACATAATTGTAAATGTTTAAGTGAAATGCTATGAATTGTGAAGCATGAATTAGTGAATGTGATTGATTATGTACGTGTACATTGTGATATATTGTAACAAGTTGTGGTGAGAAATGTGAATTGCGTGTATGTTATGATTGTGTTTTATGATATATATATATATAATTTTATGCATTGTTTGTTATGATAATGTTTCTCACCCTTCTGCTGTTTTATAATGCTCTATGAGGCATTGCAGAGTAGGATGCTGGAGGTCTTTTGTGAAGCGAGTCTTCATTTCTTTTGGTCAGATGGCTCTGATATGTAACACTGGGTAGTTAGGAATTGTTTTGATTCTTTTGTGATACATCTCTGTATGTATCTGTTGCAGAATGTTTTGTAAACTCAGCTGATGAATTGAATTAATCTGAATGATGTATATGATGCTTATGTTAATGACATGATTTCAATGTTTAGATGTTTCCGCTTTATTCTAAATATTGATATGTGGGTTTTAAGCGCTATGCTTTGTTTTTAGTTGAGATTTACCCCTTTTGCTACATATCTTTATGAACAGGTATTATTTATGTTTCGTTTCGATGATAATGTGATGCGCCTCTTTTATACCATGTTTTAATTTATACTCTGATGAAACTTTTATTAATTTCTCATATGATTTTAATTGATTATTCGGGGGTATAGAAAGGGGGTGTTACATTAAGTGGTATCAGAGCTAGTGTTGAGTCAGTTGTGTCTGTCTTCTTGTTATGTTGGTTAAATGGTTGTTTGACCTTATTGTTATTTTTGGGAATCTTAAGAATATGGCTGGTCGTAATGACACTGCTATGGCTGCGGCATTGGAGGCTATGGCAAGGGCGGTGCAAGGTGCACCAAATGTGAATGCGAATGATGAGTTTAGAAAGAATCAGCCGCCTGTGTTCAAAGGAAGGTTTGATCCTGATGGTGCTCAGATCTGGTTGAAGGAGGTTGAGAGAATCTTTAGAGTTATGAACTGTGCTGAAAGAAACAAGGTGAGACTTGGGACTCATATGTTGAGGGAAGAGGTTGATGACTGGTGGGTTAGTATGAGGCAAGTTCTTGAGGTGAATGACGAAGAAATAACTTGGGATTTGTTCCGCACTGAATTTTTGAGGAAGTACTATCCTGAGAGTGTGAAGGGTAAAAAGGAAATGGAATTCCTTGAGTTGAAGCAAGGCAACATGTCTGTGGTAGATTACACGGCTAAGTTTGTGGAATTAGTGCAGTTTCATCCTCATTATGCAGCTGTTACGGTGGAGTTCTCTAAGTGCATTAAGTATGAGAATGGCTTGCGTCTAGAGATAAAGCAAGCGGTGGGTTACTAGAGGATACGAAGATTTTCGGACTTGACCGAATGTTGTAGTATTTTTGAAGAGGATAGTAGAGCTCGTTCTACTCACTACAAGAGTTTTAGTGAGAAGAAAGGCAAGCAACAAGTGAGGAGTGGACCTTATGTGACGCTTGTTGATAAGGGCAAGTATAAGGGAAACTTCTATAGGAAATCTGGAGGTGGATGTTTGAGTGCAGTCAAATGTTACAAGTGTGGCGTGATGGGCCACAAATATTTTGAGTGTGGGAAGTCTACGGAGAAGTGTGCTAACTGTGGAAGTTTTGGACATACGACTTCTGAGTGTAGGAGGAATGTGGTAAAGTGTTTTAACTGTGGAGAAGTTGGTCATATTAGCACAAAGTGTACCAAACCAAAGCAAGCTCAGTCGGGTGGAAAAGTATTTGCATTAGCCGGTTCAGACACTACTAATGCGGATCGCTTGATTAAAGGTACGTGATTTATTAATAATACGCCTTTAGTTGCTATTATTGATATTGGAGCGACTCATTCGTTCATTTCTCTTGTATGTGCTAAGCGTTTGGGTTTGCGCATGGTTTCTTTGAGTGGTAACATGGTCATTGAGACTTCTGCTTCAGGGTCGGTAACTACTTCTTTGGTGTGCATAAGTTGTCCCTTGACCATGTATGGTAAAGACTTTCTTATGGATTTGGTGTGTTTGCCGTTGGAAGGCTTGGATGTGATTTTGGGTATGAATTGGTTGCAATTTAATAGAGTTCATTTAGATTGCTATCATAAGTTGGTGAGGTTTCCTTCTTTGAAAGATGATGAAAGTGAGAGTTTTCTATCCACTAAAGAGTTGAAGAAACTGTTGGCGGACGAAGCTCAGTTGTTTGGTTTATTTGCATCGTTGTCGGTAGAGGACAAGGTTGAACTTGACGTGTTTCCAGTGGTGTGTGAATTTCCAGAAGTGTTTCCCGAGGATATTACGGATGTACTTCCAGAAAGGGAAGTTGAATTTTCTATTGATCTAATTTCGGGCACTAGACCAATTTCGATGGCACCGTATCGTATGTCAGCATCAGAATTGGTAGAGTTGAAGAAGCAGTTGAATGATTTGTTAGAAAAGAGGTTTGTGAGACCAAGTGTTTTTCCTTGGGGTGTACCAGTGTTGTTAGTAAAGAAAAAGGATGGAAGTATGCGGTTATGTATTGATTATCGACAGTTGAACAAAGTGACAATTAAGAATAAGTATCCGCTTCCTAGAATTGATGATTTGATGGACCAATTGGTTGGAGCACGAGTTTTTAGCAAGATTGATTTAAGATCAGGTTATCACCAGATTTGTGTGAAGGAAGGAGATATTCAAAAGACGGCTTTTAGGACACGGTATGGACATTACGAATATTTAGTGATGCCATTCGGAGTTTCTAATGCGCCAGGTGTGTTTATGGAGTACATGAATCGTATTTTTCATGAGCAGTTGGATCGTTTTGTGGTTGTGTTTATCGACGACATTCTAATTTATTCTAAGTCTCAAGAAGAGCATGAGGAACATTTAAGAATTGTGTTACAGATTTTGAGGGAGAAGCAATTGTATGCCAAGTTGTCGAAGTGTGAGTTTTGGTTGTCAGAAGTGAGTTTTCTTGGGCATGTTATTTCAGGTAATGGTATTAGTGTTGATCCGTCTAAGATTGATGCGGTAATGCAATGGGAGACTCCTAGAACAGTTACGAAGATTCGAAGCTTCTTGGGCTTGGCAGGTTATTATTGGAGGTTTATTGAAGGGTTTTCGAAGTTGGCACTTCCGTTAACGCAATTAACTTGTAAGGGAAAGGCTTTTATTTGGGACGTTGGTTGTGAGGAGAGTTTTACGGAGTTAAGGAGAAAATTGACAACAGCGCCGATCTTGATTTTTCTGAATCCTACAGAACCTTTTTTGGTATATTGTGATGCTTCTTTGACTGGTTTGGGTGGTGTTTTGATGCAAGATGGGAAGGTTGTGGCTTATGCTTCTAGGCAGTTAAGAGTGCATGAAAAGAATTACCCTACTCATGATTTGGAATTAGCGGTCGTGGTATTTGTGTTAAAAATTTGGAGGCATTATCTTTATTGTGCAAGGTTTGAAGTTTTTAGTGACCACAAGAGTTTGAAGTATTTATTTGATCAGAAGGAATTGAATATGAGGCAAAGAAGATGGCTAGAGCTTTTGAAGGACTATGATTTTGGATTAAATTATCATCCGGGTAAGGCAAATGTGGTGGCCGATGCCTTAAGTCGGAAGTCTTTGCATGTGTCCGCAATGATGGTAAAGGAATGGAATTATTGGAGAATTTCAGAGATTTGAGTTTGGTTTGTGATATGACGCCGAGGAGCGTGAGACTTGGTATGCTTCATATCACGAATGATTTTCTTGCAACCGTTTGCGAAAGGCAAAAGTTGGATTTGAAGTTTGTTGACTTGATGACAAAAGAGAATGAAGGTTTTAAAGTTCATGATTTTGGAGTTTTGAGGTTTCGTGGTCGTATTTGTATTCCTGATGATGCGGAGTTGAAAAGAATGATATTGGAGGAAGGACACCATAGTAATTTGAGTATTCATCCAGGAGCAAATAAGATGTACCAAGACTTGAAGAAGATCTTTTGGTGGTCTGGGTTGAAGAGAGATGTGGCTCAGTTTGTGTCTGCATGTTTGACTTGTCAAAAGTCTAAAGTGGAACATCAGAAACCTATTGGATTAATGCAACCGTTGGATATCCCAGAGTGGAAATGGGATGGTATCTCGATGGATTTTATTACGGGGTTTCCGAATACGCAGAGAGATCACAATGCAATTTGGGTGATTGTTGATAGACTTACTAAATCTGCTCACTTCTTTCCGATTGATATTAGTTATCCTTTGGAGAAGTTAGCTGAGATCTATGTTCGGGTGATTTTGAAGTTGCATGGAGTTCCCAAGAGCATTGTACCGGATAGAGATCCAATGTTTAGTTCCAGGTTTTGGGAGAGTTTGCAAACGGATTTGGATTCGCAGTTGAGATTGAGTTCGGCTTATCATCCGCAAATAGATGGTCAAACCGAAAGGACAATTCAATCGTTGGAGGATTTGTTACGAGCTTGAGTGCTAGAGCAAGGTGGTGCGTGGGATAGTTATTTAGCATTGATTGAATTCACCTATAATAACAGTTTTCATTCGAGTATTGGTATGGATCCATTTGAAGCTTTGTATGGTCGAAAATGTCGAACACCTTTGTGTTGGCATGAGACTGGTGAGAGGTCGGTGGTTGGACCAGAGATGGTACAGCAGACGACAGAGAAGGTGAGGTTGATTCGAGAAAAGTTGAGAGCTTCATGATAAGAGAAGGAAGGATCTTGAATTTCAAGAGGGTGACCATGTGTTTTTGAGAGTTACGCCGGTTACGGGTGTGGGTCGTGCTTTGAAGTCGAGGAAGTTGACTTCTTGTTTCATCGGTTTGTATCAGATTATTGCACGAGTTGGTGTTGTGGCTTATCATGTGGCGTTGCCTCCGAATCTTTCGAATTTGCATGATGTCTTTCATGTTTTGCAACTTCGGAAGTATGTTCCGGATCCGTCACATGTTATCCCTATGGACGAGGTTGAAGTAAGAGATAACCTTATAGTGGAAGCTTTTCCGTTAGAATTTTGGATCATGAGATTAAGAAGTTAAGAGGCAAGGATATTGCGCTTGTGAAAGTAGCATGGGGAGGTGCTGCAGAAGGCGATATGACTTGGGAATTGGAGAGTAAGATGCGAGAGTCGCATCCAGAGTTGTTTGGATCAGGTAATATTTTCGAGGACGAAAATTTCTAAAGTGGGGGAGAGTTGCAATGCCCCGATTATGAACTTCCCATTATTTTGTTGAGTCTTTTAATTTATTTGGTTAATTGTTATTTTATTGTGGAATTATATGATAATATGTTATGTGTGTATGTTATGGTGTTCGCTGGTAGCGAATGGGGGTAGCGAAGGTTCGCTAGGGGTTCGCTGAGCGAGCGAGGTAGCGAACAAAGTCAGAGGCTTCTGTTTGCCTTCGCGAGCTTGTTCGCTAGGCGAACAAGTAGCGAATACTCTCTAGGAGCTCGCCAAGCGAGCAGGATAGCGAATACTCTCTCGGTCGAAGTGTCAAACAAAAAGCACATTGCTTTCTTGACTTTTCGGCTATCGTACTACCTCTTCTGCCCAGGTTCTTTGAAAATAGCCAAAAGCTATATTAGCTTGGCTATTTAAATCCATGAGGGTCGACAGGTGGTCCTTGGAAAACTCCTTTTGGCCTCTCTGTATCATTTTGTGGGATTGTCATCGCTGAAGATTTCCCGTCTTTACGAAACCACTAAAGACCTAAATGTGTCGGGGCCTATGTGGCTACTGCAACATTGGCTGAATGTCACCTTTGAGCATCAACTGGGTTATCTAGTGTCGGCCAAGATGCAACTCCTGAACGAAGACCGATTGGTGGAAGGAGTTTGACTCGCTCTCCTGACCACGCAGGAAACCCCCAACAAAACCCTCTTCATGAAGTACCTCACTATGTTTGCTGAGGTGAACATCTTTGTTCTTGGAATGGCTCCTTTTTCCCATAGAAGGTTTGGGCCGACTTAGTTCTAAAATCCCTTCCCTGGTGCTTCCCCCAGAACAGTTGAATTGTCCAACTTCATATAGAGAGCTTTCTTAACTCCAACAATGCTATCATTTCACATTGATTCGAGCAACATTGGTTATGGGTTCATGAACTATCAGCCCAACCTAGTTGCTCGACAATTTTGCCTGAGCCAGATGCTGCCAAAGCCATTAGTTCAACATCGTGTGGGCTGGTCGAAGGCTTAACTTGGTGGGACATATGAACTGCCTCAAGTTTGCTAAGTCGACTCAACATCTGGAGTTTCCCGTTTTTTGTTACAAACCCTCGTTCTTCACCACCAAAAGTTTCAATGTCTGGTGGTCGGAGTACCAAACCCAACATTTCGACCATGACCTCTTCTTGGAAAATGTGGTCTACGCCTTTGCAGCTTTATCCGGCGAAGCGTTTGGTCCGTCAGCACCTTTGGTGGACGCAAGGACAACTAATGCCCCTGGGGATGCACAAAACGGGTAACTCCCTCTTCTTCGTCTTTATCTTCTTAAACCTGAGTTTTCACATTGTTTTCTGAACGCTACTTATCTTTTTTAGGGGCACAAGAGGGAACCTCCTGTGGCGTCGACTTCGACCCAACCAGCCAAAAAACAAAAAACTTCTAACACTCAGGTATGATACGTCTCCTTATCACTCTTGTTTCGTTTGTCCCTGCACGTCGACTTACGTAATTTGTTCTGGCCAGATTCCTGAACAATAAATCATTCCTAATGTTGTGCTGTCGAATGAGAGTACCTGTTCTCGAGTTTTTCCTTCTGAAATGTCAGACTCTCCCCCAGCCACACCTCTGAGGCGGAAAATAAAGCCCCAAGAAAGAAAACCCCTCTCAAAGGGGCTGCTTCGACTCCCAAACCTGTTGTTCCTGAAGACTTAACTGAGGTCTTCGATACCATGGTCACCAAAACTCCTCCATCGCCCAATTCTACTGAGGTATTCCTCTTTTCTCCCTCTTTTTCTCGATATTCCTTTTGCATTTTCTTATCAACCTCCACCTTGGTTGTTTCGCAGGACGCAGGAGACCTAGATTCCCCAACATTAGCTGATATCATTGCCAATACCGCTGGTCGATCTGCTGAGACCATTCCTCCTCTAAGTCCTTAAAAGGTTGATGAATTCCCTAGGACGTCGACGAAGGAAACTCCTCAAGGAGACCTTGCTGTCGTTATTGATCTCGAGGCAAAGTCGAGAATAACACTCCTAGTCATAGAGAAGAGGGTGTGGGTGCTCATCACGTAGCTGGAGCTTCATCGCCTCTGAGGAGTGGCATCGCAGATACGCTTAACGCTACCACCCCAGAGGAGATTTTGGACTCCAAAGTGGAGAAACTTGCAGAGATGTTGAAACCCCTCCTCAAGCTTCGTGGCTCTGTCGAGGCCGTTACCCTGCTGGATTGAAGAACACTGTTGACCCGACCGAGGATAGCACTTTCACCCTCAAACTACCGGAATTAGGGACCCACCTATTTGAGAACGAATTTGTCGAAGCAGCTGCTGAAGCCCCTGTAGCTCGAGACATCTTTAAGATTCTGGATGTACTTTCAACGTTCGACGTATCTGCCTCTACAACCGAATATCTGATCAAGTTTGAGGCCTTCTTTTTACTCAACTGGCAAAAGACATGACTTGTGCAAACAAGCCGATCCTTAGATTCGAGCCCAGATTAACGAGATGAAGCAGAAATGGTACCTCGGCGCTATTTCTGAAAAGAACTTAAAAGATTATGAGGCTTCCTGTAACGCCCCGATTCTGAATTTCCCATTATTTTGTTGAGTCTTTTAATTTATTTGGTTAATTGTTATTTTATTGTGGAATTATATGATAATATGTTATGTGTGTATGTTGTGGTGTTCGCTGGTAGCGAATGGGGGTAGTGAAGGTTCGCTAGGGGTTCGCTGAGCGAGCGAGGTAGCGAGCAAAGTCAAAGGCTTCTGTTTGCCTTCGCGAGCATGTTCTCTAGGCGAACAAGTAGCGAATACTCGCTAGGAGCTCTCCAAGCGAGCAGGGTAGGGAACATGACAGGTTGTGTTTTCTTTAATGTTTCCATCCGTGGTCGGGTTTCCGACTTAACTTTGATTATTTCCTTGCTCGAGGCATCGATCATGCCAAGTTATATTATGTTGTGGGTAGCCGTATGGCGTGAATCCCAGATTGTGTGATGTGGCCGTTTGGCAATTTCGTGCATTTGTTTGGATTAAATGGGAATGCATGGTGATATTAATGTGAATGCGTATATTTGTATATATTTGTATAATATGAAGAATGCATGAATATGTTTGTAAACATGTGTGGATTCTAAGAATGTATTGAGTCGTGTTACATGTGTAGCATCATGATTGCATTCTTGTGTGTCTGATCACGCGTAGGATCTGCAGAAACCTCGTGTGCCCTTGTGGGGTGTGAGTGATGGTTTAGTTACTTTGATCCCTAGGAGGATCTGCAGAAACGATTGTGTGCCCTTGTGGGGTGTGAGCGATGGTTTATTTTTGATTCTGTGGAGAATCTGAAGAACAGTTGTGTGCCCTTGTGGGGTGTGAGCAACCGGATTGTGTGTCCGTGTGGGGTGTGAGCAATCCTGAAACATCGTGTGCCCATGTGGGGTGTGAGCGATGGGTGAACATCGTAGGCCCGACGGGGAGTTACTTCAGTAACGAGCGATGGTTCCATTTTGGTTCTTCAATTAAACCTGCTGAACGAGTCGGTATCGTATTTGCATCTGCATAGAGTCGTGAGTCGGTCTCTATGTGTTGCATTATCATCTTTATATGATGCTTTGGTGAAATGAACATAATTGTAAATGTTTAAGTGAAATGCTATGAATTGTGAAGCATGAATTAGTGAATGTGATTGATTATGTACGTGTACATTGTGATATATTGTAACAAGTTGTGGTGAGAAATGTGAATTGCGTGTATGTTATGATTGTGTTTTATGATATATATATAATTTTATGCATTGTTTGTTATGATAATGTTTCTCACCCTTCTGCTGTTTTATAATGCTCTATGAGGCATTGCAGAGTAGGATGCTGGAGGTCTTTTGTGAAGCGAGTCTTCATTTCTTTTAGTCAGATGGCTCTGATATGTAACACTGGGTAGTTAGGAATTGTTTTGATTCTTTTGTGATACATCTCTGTATGTATCTGTTGCAGAATGTTTTGTAAACTCAGCTGATGAATTGAATTAATCTGAATGATGTATATGATGCTTATGTTAATGACATGATTTCAATGTTTAGATGTTTCCGCTTTATTCTAAATATTGATATGTGGGTTTTAAGCGCTATGCTTTGTTTTTAGTTGAGATTTACCCCTTTTGCTACATATCTTTATGAACAGGTATTATTTATGTTTCGTTTCGATGATAATGTGATGCGCCTCTTTTATACCATGTTTTAATTTATACTCTGATGAAACTTTTATTAATTTCTCATATGATTTTAATTGATTATTCGGGGGTATAGAAAGGGGGGTGTTACATTAAGTGGTATCAGAGCTAGTGTTGAGTCAGTTGTGTCTGTCTTCTTGTTATGTTGGTTAAATGGTTGTTTGACCTTATTGTTATTTTTGGGAATCTTAAGAATATGGTTGGTCGTAATGACACTGCTATGGCTGCGGCATTAGAGGCTATGGCAAGGGCGGTGCAAGGTGCACCGAATGTGAAAGCGAATGATGAGTTTAGAAAGAATCAGCCGCCTGTGTTCAAAGGAAGGTTTGATCCCGACGGTGCTCAGATCTGGTTGAAGGAGGTTGAGAGAATCTTTAGAGTTATGAACTGTGCTGAAAGAAACAAGGTGAGACTTGGGACTCATATGTTGAGGGAAGAGGTTGATGACTGGTGGGTCAGTATGAGGCAAGTTCTTGAGGTGAATGACGAAGAATTAACTTGGGATTTGTTCCGCACTGAATTTTTGAGGAAGTACTATCCTGAGAGTGTGAAGGGTAAAAAGGAAATGGAATTCCTTGAGTTGAAGCAAGGCAACATGTCTGTGGTAGATTACACGGCTAAGTTTGTGGAATTAGTGCAGTTTCATCCTCATTATGCAGCTGTTACGGTGGAGTTCTCTAAGTGCATTAAGTATGAGAATGGCTTGCGTCTAGAGATAACGCAAGCGGTGGGTTACTAGAGGATACGAAGATTTTCGGACTTGACCAAATGTTGTAGTATTTTTGAAGAGGATAGTAGAGCTCGTTCTACTCACTACAAGAGTTTTAGTGAGAAGAAAGGCAAGCAACAAGTGAGGAGTGGACCTTATGTGACGCTTGTTGATAAGGGCAAGTATAAGGGAAACTTCGATAGGAAATCTGGAGGTGGAAGTTTGAGTGCAGTCAAATGTTACAAGTGTGGCGTGATGGGCCACAAATATTTTGAGTGTGGGAAGTCTACGGAGAAGTGTGCTAACTGTGGAAGTTTTGGACATACGACTTCTGAGTGTAGGAGGAATGTGGTAAAGTGTTTTAACTGTAGAGAAGTTGGTTATATTAGCACAAAGTGTACCAAACCAAAGCAAGCTCAGTCGGGTGGAAAAGTATTTGCATTAGCCGGGTCAGACACTACTAATGCGGATCGCTTGATTAAAGGTACGTGATTTATTAATAATACGCCTTTAGTTGCTATTATTGATACTGGAGCGACTCATTCGTTCATTTCTCTTGTATGTGCTAAGTGTTTGGGTTTGCGCATGGTTTCTTTGAGTGGTAACATGGTCATTGAGACTTCTGCTTCAGGGTCGGTAACTACTTCTTTGGTGTGCATAAGTTGTCCCTTGACCATGTATGGTAAAGACTTTCTTATGGATTTGGTGTGTTTGCCGTTGGAAGGCTTGGATGTGATTTTGGGTATGAATTGGTTGCAATTTAATAGAGTTCATTTAGATTGCTATCATAAGTTGGTGAGGTTTCCTTCTTTGAAAGATGATGAAAGTGAGAGTTTTCTATCCACTAAAGAGTTGAAGAAACTGTTGGCGGACGAAGCTCAGTTGTTTGGTTTATTTGCATCGTTGTCGGTAGAGGACAAGGTTGAACTTGACGTGTTTCCAGTGGTGTGTGAATTTCCAGAAGTGTTTCCCGAGGATATTACGGATGTACTGCCAGAAAGGGAAGTTGAATTTTCTATTGATCTAATTTCGGGCACTAGACCAATTTCGATGGCACCGTATCGTATGTCAGCATCAGAATTGGTAGAGTTGAAGAAGCAGTTGAATGATTTGTTAGAAAAGAGGTTTGTGAGACCAAGTGTTTTTCCTTGGGGTGTACCAGTGTTGTTAGTAAAGAAAAAGGATGGAAGTATGCGGTTATGTATTGATTATCGACAGTTGAACAAAGTGACAATTAAGAATAAGTATCCGCTTCCTAGAATTGATGATTTGATGGACCAATTGGTTGGAGCACGAGTTTTTAGCAAGATTGATTTAAGATCAGGTTATCACCAGATTCGTGTGAAGGAAGGAGATATTCAAAAGACGGCTTTTAGGACACGGTATGGACATTACGAATATTTAGTGATGCCATTCGGAGTTTCTAATGCGCCAGGTGTGTTTATGGAGTACATGAATCGTATTTTTCATGAGCAGTTGGATCGTTTTGTGGTTGTGTTTATCGACGACATTCTAATTTATTCTAAGTCTCAAGAAGAGCATGAGGAACATTTAAGAATTGTGTTACAGATTTTGAGGGAGAAGCAATTGTATGCCAAGTTGTCGAAGTGTGAGTTTTGGTTGTCAGAAGTGAGTTTTCTTGGGCATGTTATTTCAGGTAATGGTATTAGTGTTGATCCGTCTAAGATTGATGCGGTAATGCAATGGGAGACTCCTAGAACAGTTATGAAGATTCGAAGCTTCTTGGGCTTGGCAGGTTATTATTGGAGGTTTATTGAAGGGTTTTCGAAGTTGGCACTTCCGTTAACGCAATTAACTTGTAAGGGAAAGGCTTTTATTTGGGACGTTGGTTGTGAGGAGAGTTTTACGGAGTTAAGGAGAAGATTGACAATAGCGCCGATCTTGATTTTTCCGAATCCTACAGAACCGTTTTTGGTATATTGTGATGCTTCTTTGATTGGTTTGGGTGGTGTTTTGATGCAAGATGGGAAGGTTGTGGCTTATGCTTCTAGGAAGTTAAGAGTGCATGAAAAGAATTACCCTACTCATGATTTGGAATTAGCGGCCGTGGTATTTGTGTTAAAAATTTGGAGGCATTATCTTTATGGTGCAAGGTTTGAAGTTTTTAGTGACCACAAGAGTTTGAAGTATTTATTTGATCAGAAGGAATTGAATATGAGGCAAAGAAGATGGCTAGAGCTTTTGAAGGACTATGATTTTGGATTAAATTATCATCCGGGTAAGGCAAATGTTGTGGCCGATGCCTTAAGTCGGAAGTCTTTGCATGTGTCCGCAATGATGGTAAAGGAATGGGAATTATTGGAGAATTTCAGAGATTTGAGTTTGGTTTGTGATATGACGCCGAGGAGCGTGAGACTTGGTATGCTTCATATCACGAATGATTTTCTTGCAACCGTTTGCGAAAGGCAAAAGTTGGATTTGAAGTTTGTTGACTTGATGACAAAAGAGAATGAAGATTTTAAAGTTGATGATTTTGGAGTTTTGAGGTTTCGTGGTCGTATTTGTATTCCTGATGATGCGGAGTTGAAAAGAATGATATTGGAGGAAGGACACCGTAGTAATTTGAGTATTCATCCGGGAGAAAATAAGATGTACCAAGACTCGAAGAAGATCTTTTGGTGGTCTGGGTTGAAGAGAGATGTGGCTCAGTTTGTGTATGCATGTTTGACTTGTCAAAAGTCTAAAGTGGAACATCAGAAACCTATTAGATTGATGCAACCGTTGGATATCCCAGAGTGGAAATGGGATGGTATCTCGATGGATTTTATTACGGGGTTGCCGAATACGCAGAGAGATCACAATGCAATTTGGGTGATTGTTGATAGACTTACTAAATCTGCTCACTTCTTTCCGATTGATATTAGTTATCCTTTGGAGAAGTTAGCTGAGATCTATGTTCGGGTGATTGTGAAGTTGCATGGAGTTCCCAAGAGCATTGTACCGGATAGAGATCCAATGTTTAGTTCCAGGTTTTGGGAGAGTTTGCAAACGGCTTTGGGTTCGCAGTTGAGATTGAGTTCGGCTTATCATCCGCAAATAGATGGTCAAACCGAAAGGACAATTCAATCGTTGGAGGATTTGTTACGAGCTTGTGTGCTAGAGCAAGGTGGTGCGTGGGATAGTTATTTAGCATTGATTGAATTCACCTATAATAACAGTTTTCATTCGAGTATTGGTATGGATCCATTTGAAGCTTTGTATGGTCGAAAATGTCGAACACCTTTGTGTTGGCATGAGACTGGTGAGAGGTCGGTGGTTGGACTAGAGATGGTACAGCAGACGACGGAGAAGGTGAGGTTGATTTGAGAAAAGTTGAGAGCTTCTCAGAGTAGGCAGAAAATTTATCATGATAAGAGAAGGAAGGATCTTGAATTTCAAGAGGGTGACCATGTGTTTTTGAGAGTTACGCCGGTTACGGGTGTGGGTCGTGCTTTGAAGTCGAGGAAGTTGACTTCTTGTTTCATCGGTTTGTATCAGATTATTGCACGAGTTGGTGCTGTGGCTTATCATGTGGCGTTGCCTCCGAATCTTTCGAATTTGCATGATGTCTTTCATGTTTTGCAACTTCGGAAGTATGTTCCGGATCCGTCACATGTTATCCCTATGGACGAGGTTGAAGTAAGAGATAACCTTACAGTGGAAGCTTTGCCGTTAGAATTTTGGATCATGAGATTAAGAAGTTAAGAGGCAAGGATATTGCGCTTGTGAAAGTAGCATGGGGAGGTGCTGCAGAAGGCGATATGACTTGGGAATTGGAGAGTAAGATGCGAGAGTCGCATCCAGAGTTGTTTGGATCAGGTAATATTTTCGAGGACGAAAATTTCTAAAGTGGGGGAGAGTTGTAACGCCCCGATTATCAATTTCCCATTATTTTGTTGAGTCTTTTAATTTATTTGGTTAATTGTTATTTTATTGTGGAATTATATGATAATATGTTATGTGTGTATGTTATGGTGTTCGCTGGTAGCGAATGGGGGTAGCGAAGGTTCGCTAGGGGTTCGCTGAGCGAGCGAGGTAGCGAACAAAGTCAGAGGCTTCTGTTTGCCTTCGCGAGCTTGTTCGCTAGGCGAACAAGTAGCGAATACTCTCTAGGAGCTCGCCAAGCGAGCAGGATAGCGAATACTCTCTCGGTCGAAGTGTCAAACAAAAAGCACATTGCTTTCTTGACTTTTCGGCTATCGTACTACCTCTTCTGCCCAGGTTCTTTGAAAATTGCCAAAAGCTATATTAGCTTGGCTATTTAAATCCATGAGGGTCGACAGGTGGTCCTTGGAAAACTCCTTTTGGCCTCTCTGTATCATTTTGTGGGATTGTCATCACTGAAGATTTCCCGTCTTTACGAAACCACTAAAGACCTAAATGTGTCGGGGCCTATGTGGCTACTGCAACATTGGTTGAATGTCACCTTTGAGCATCAACTGGGTTATCTAGTGTCGGCCAAGATGCAACGCCTGATTGAAGACCGATTGGTGGAAGGAGTTTGACTCGCTCTCCTGACCACGCAGGAAACCCCCAACAAAACCCTCTTCATGAAGTACCTCACTATGTTTGCTGAGGTGAACATCTTTGTTCTTGGAATGGCTCCTTTTTCCCATAGAAGGTTTGGGCCGACTTAGTTCTAAAATCCCTTCCCTGGTGCTTCCCCAGAACAGTTGAACTGTCCAACTTCATATAGAGAGCTTTCTTAACTCCAACAATGCTATCATTTCACATTGATTCGAGCAACATTGGTTATAGGTTCATGAACTATCAGCCCAACCTAGTTGCTCGACAATTTTGCCTGAGCCAGATGCTGCCAAAGCCATTAGTTCAACATTGTGTGGGCTGGTCGAAGGCTTAACTTGGTGGGACATATGAACTGCCTCAAGTTTGCTAAGTCGACTCAACATCTGGAGTTTCCCGTTTTTTGTTACAAACCCTCGTTCTTCACCACCAAAAGTTTCAATGTCTGGTGGTCGGAAGTACCAAACCCAACATTTCGACCATGACCTCTTCTTGGAAAATGTGGTTGACACCTTTGCAGCTTTATCCGGCGAAGCGTTTGGTCCGTCAGCACCTTTGGTGGACGCAAGGCCAACTAATGCCCCTGGGGATGCATAAAAAGGGTAACTCCCTCTTCTTCGTCTTTATCTTCTTAAACCTGAGTTTTCACATTGTTTTCTGAACGCTACATATCTTTTTTAGGGGCACAAGAGGGAACCCCCTGTGGCGTCGACTTCGACCCAACCAGCCAAAAAACAAAAAACTTCTAACACTCAGGTATGATACGTCTCCTTATCACTCTTGTTTCATTTGTCCCTGCTCGTCGACTTACGTGATTTGTTCTGGCCAGATTCCTGAACAATAAATCATTCCTAATGTTGTGCTGTCGAATGAGAGTACCTGTTCTCGAGTTTTTCCTTCTGAAATGTCAGACTCTCCCCAGCCACACCTCTGAGGCGGAAAATAAAGCCCCAACAAAGAAAACCCCTCTCAAAGGGGCTGCTTCGACTCCCAAACCTGTTGTTCCTGAAGACTTAACTGAGGTCTTCCATACCATGGTCACCAAAACTCCTCCATCACCCAATTCTACTGAGGTATTCCTCTTTTCTCCCTCTTTTTCTCGATATTCCTTTTGCATTTTCTTATCGACCTCCACCTTGGTTGTTTCGCAGGACGCAGGCGACCTAGATTCCCCAACATTAGCTGATATCATTACCAATACCGCTTGTCGATCTGCTGAGACCATTCCTCCTCTAAGTCCTTAAAAGGTTGATGAATTCCCTAGGACGTCGATGAAGGAAACTCCTCAATGAGACCTTGCTGTCGTTATTGATCTCGAGGCAAATGTCGAGAATAACACTCCTAGTCATAGAGAAGAGGGTGTGGGTGCTCATCACGTAGCTGGAACTTCATCGCCTCTGAGGAGTGGCATCGCAGATACGCTTAACGCTACCACCTCAGAGGATATTTTGGACTCCAAAGTGGAGAAACTTGCAGAGATGTTGAAACCCCTCCTCAAGCTTCGTGGCTCTGTCGAGGCCGTTACCCCTGCTGGATTGAAGAACACTGTTGACCCGACCGAGGATAGCACTTTCACCCTCAAACTACCGGAATTAGGGACCCACCTATTTGAGAACGAATTTGTCGAAGCAGCTGCTGAAACCCCTGTAGCTCGAGACATCTTTAAGATTCTGGATGCACTTTCAACGTTCGACGTACCTGCCTCTACAACCGAATATCTGATCAAGTTTGAGGCCTTCTTTTTACTCAACTGGAAAAAGACATGACTTGTGCAAACAAGCCGATCCTTAGATTCGAGCCCAGATTAACGAGATGAAGCAGAAATGGTACCTCGGCGCTATTTCTGAAAAGAACTTAAAAGATTATGAGGCTTCCTGTAACGCCCCGATTCTGAATTCCCCATTATTTTGTTGAGTCTTTTAATTTATTTGGTTAATTTTTATTTTATTGTGGAATTATATGATAATATGTTATGTGTGTATGTTGTGGTGTTCGCTGGTAGCGAATGGGGGTAGCGAAGGTTCGCTAGGGGTTCGCTGAGCGAGCGAGGTAGCGAGCGAAGTTAAAGGCTTTTGTTTGCCTTCGCGAGCATGTTCGCTAGGCGAACAAGTAGCGATTACTCGCTAGGAGCTCGCCAAGCGAGCAGGGTAGGGAACATGACAGGTTGTGTTTTCTTTAATGTTTCCATCCGTGGTCGGGTTTCTGACTTAACTTTGATTATTTCCTTTCTCGAGGCATCGATCATGCCAAGTTATATTGTGTTGTGGGTAGCCGTATAGGGTGAATCCTAGATTGTGTGATGTGGTTGTTTGGCAATTTCGTGCATTTGTTTGGATTAAATGGGAATGCATTGTGATATTAATGTGAATGCGTATATTTGTATATACTTGTATAATATGAAGAATGCATGAATATGTTTGTAAAGATGTGTGGATTCTAAGAGTGTATTGAGTCGTGTTACACGTGTAGCATCATGATTGCATTCTTGTGTGTCTGATCACGCGTAGGATCTGCAGAAACCTCGTGTGTCCTTGTGGGGTGTGAGCGATGGTTTAGTTACTTTGATCCCTAGGAGGATCTGCAGAAGTGATCGTGTGCCCTTGTGGGGTGTTAGCGATGGTTTATTTTTTTTGGTCAGATGGCTCTGATATGTAACGAGCGATGGTTCCATTTTGGTTCTTCAATTGAACCTGCTGAACAAGTCGGTACCGCATTTGCATCTGCATAGAGTCGTGAGTCGATCTCTAAGGGTTGCATTATCATCTTTATATGATGCTTTGGTGAAATGAACATAATTGTAAATGTTTAAGTGAAATGCTATGAATTGTGAAGCATGAATTGGTGAATGTGATTGATTATGTACGTGTACATTGTGATATATTGAAACAAGTTGTGGTGAGAAATGTGAATTGTGTGTATGTTATAATTGTGTTTTATGATATATATAATTTTATGCATTGTTTGTTATGATAATGTTTCTCACCCTTCTGCTGTTTTATAATGCTCTATGAGGCATTGCAGAGTAGGATGCTGGAGGTCTTTTGTGAAGCGAGTCTTCATTTCTTTTGGTCAGATGGCTCTGATATGTAATACTGGGTAGTTAGGAATTGTTTTGATTCTTTTGTGATACATATGTGTATGTATCTGCTGCAGAATATTTTGTAAACTCAACTGATGAATTGAATTAATCTGAATGATGTATATGATGCTTATGTTAATGACATGATTTCAATGTTTAGATGTTTCCGCTTTATTCTAAATATTTATATGTGGGTTTTAAGCGCTATGCGTTGTTTTTAGTTGAGATTTACCCATTTTGTTACATATGTTTATGAGCAGGTATTATTTATGCTTCGTTTCGATGATAATGTGATGCGCCTCTTTTATACCATGTTTTAATTTATACTCTGATGAAAGTTTTATTAATTGCTTATATGATTTTAATTGATTATTTGGGGTATAGAAAGGGGGTGTCACACTTCCCAGCAAACACCCTCCGACAGACGCCACACCCTTGACCAGAAAATATCTGGCTATCGTGCCCAAATAGCGAAGCTAGAGCAAAAAATTGCTGACGTCGAAAGGGAGAAAGCTTCTCTAGATACACCCTTGCTGGCCATGGAAGCTATCGACCAAGATGTGGCAAAAGGGATTGCTCATGTCAAAGCTTCTTTGAAGATTAAGACAACTATTAAACAAATGCATCAAAGGAAATTCGTCTTAGAGAGTCGGATAGACCATGAAAGGACCTTGGTTAAGGCGAGTTTCCTAGAGTAATCATGTTTCCCTTTTTATTTCTGTGTACTTTGTGTTGGCCGTCCACATCCGTCTGCCATTTAATGAAATATTATTTTTTACTCTGAATCTCTTGTAGCATAAGTCTGTATGTTTTTAAATACTTCCCATTTATCTTGATGATACACCAGTCTCCCCCAATTTCTTGGACCTCATAAGCGTTGTTACTAAACACTTGGATTACTTGGAATGGTCCTTCCTAGTTTGGAGACCATTTTCCTAACCTCTGGTCCATTCGATCCATCGGAAGTATGGACTTCCATATATAGTCACCGACTATGAAGGCCTTCTTCTTGACCTTCTTGTTGTATGCTTGGGCTACTCGAGCCTTATGGTGCAACAACGTGTCGAGTTCCTCTATCCTTTCTTCGTCTAGGTCTACCATCTCGCCCATCATCATACTCCAATATTGCTCCAAAGGGATGTCATGTTGACGCTGGATGTGTACTGACTAGAGGCAAACTTCTACTGTAAAAACAACGTCATGTCCAAATACCAAACTAAACGGTGACGAACTGGTAGACTCCTTGGGAGATGTTCGGCAAGCCCATAATATCTGATCCAACGACTGGTGCCAGTTCTTGGGTGTTTGTGCAATGTGTTTCTTAATGAGCCCAATTATCACCTTGTTGGCTGCCTCGACTTAGTCGTTCGCCTGTACATAATAAAGGGTGGAGGTAACAAGTTTAAACCCTTCCTCTGCTGCAAATTCTTGCATTTTTGGCCAACGAATACTGAAACTTGATCCACAGTGATCGTCTCAAGAGTTCCAAACCTGTACAAAATTTGTTTCTGGACAAAGTTGATGACATCCTCTTGGTCTACTTTTGACAATGGTACTTGTTGTACCCCAAAATTTGCCCAACCTTTTTCTAAATTGGTTTATGTTTCATTCTCTTTAGCATTTTTGCATTGCATAGCATGGTTCATTTTGCAGGGGATCAAGAAAGAGGTGTGTATCTCAAGAGGAGTTTGTCAAAGATTCCTAGCTCAAGCAAGAGAGCTCAATTCAAATCATCAGTGGTCCACAAGTCCATGGTTATGGATAAGAGATTTTCATGAAGCTCATTGAGTGCTTTGAGGCCATTATGGAGCTTATCCAAGTTGTTATTTCATCTGCAAGAAGCCACAATCAAGGTGGTGCGTCTAGGGTTTTCATCTGGTCAACCCTAAGTCAACTGTGGATTTGAAGGTGTTTGAGACATGGTTCTAAGTCATTGGAGTCATTGGAAGTCATGTTGAGGCATTTGAGAAGTTATTTCAAGATCAAATCAAAGAGAATCAAGAGTGTGAGAAGTTACTAAATTAGGGTTTGTTGCACCCTAAAATTTGCTCAACCTATTTCACTTGGTTTATGTTTCAATTGCATTAGCATTTGCATATAGAGTCATGTACATAGTCTAATTATCTGCATAGCATAGCATAGCAAATCATCCAACAGGGATCAAGCACTATCCTCATCTCTATGAGCCTATCCAGAGGTTATTATTCAAATTCAAGCATATCCAAGTCATCAGAAAGAATTTGAAAGCTAAGAAGTCAGTGGATCAAACAGTGCATCTATCTCCTATCTGAGGGTATCTGGATATCATCAAAGAAGTTGTGAGCTGTGGATTGAGCATGGCGAGTATATAGGCATCATGGGAGACTTAGAAAGTCATTTGGAGAAGAAGGTAAGTCATTGATATGATCACAAGAGTTGCAGTTGAAGACAGTCAACTAGGGTTTCATCTGGGTCAACCCTAGGTCAACTGGTTGAGTGAAAGGCATTAAGGTCTATTGGAGAGATGTGGAGTTCATCATTTGACATGTATAGAAGGATGTGGTGATATTCCAAGAAGAATTCAAGAGAAGTCAAACTAGGTCAAATCCCCTGATTTAGGAGAGAAGGAGTTTCTAAATTAGGGTTTCTGTGTAAAATCCCCTGATTTAGGTCAAATTTCCAAGCAAGATAAGTCAAAATGCAAGCTTCAAATGGATCCTTGGCCAACATGAAACTTGTATAGGATCTCAAGACCTTTAATTTGAGTGGTGGAAGACATCAAGGAGATTTATAGAACTCAAGTTATGGTCCTTGCAAGTTACAGGTCATCTGAGGTATCTGAAATTTTGTCTGTGAAAGTTACTTGTCTTCCAAGCAACTTTTACCCCTCAAGGAGATTTCAAATGAATTTCTGGTCAACACAAGAGTTGTTCCTAATTGTCTTATATTTCTAGAATGGTATGGTATGCCTTCATATGAATTGTGGAACTCTACTTATGGTCTTGGCAAGCAAAGGGTATTTTGGTCATCTGAGAATTACAGGTCATTTCAAGCCTATGCCCAAAACTCATACAAGAAATCTTCAAATGAAAAACTTCACAACATCAAACTTGCTTCAAATGACATTTTGAGTCTAGAAAAGTGACCATGAAATATTGGAAAGGCTCATAGCTCAAGGTTTCAAAATTGGTGAATTTAATGAATAAAAAATGACCTAAAATTGAGATTTTTCATAATTTGGCCAAATGGGATGAAATTATAGGTCATTTTGATTGGAAAAAATGTTTTAAGAACATTGGCAAAAGTGGATTTTTGAGTTTGGTTCAAGATTTAGAAGTTATGCATGGTTACTTACAAAGGAAGTTACATAATCCAAATCCAAGGGAAAGTGTGCATGGGAAGTTTCTCCAAGGTTCTAGGACTTTCCAATGACATCTATATATTGCATTGAAGAGCTTCATGCCATGGTTTGTGAATCATTGTGATCAAAACACAAGTTATACACAATTCTTCCATTTTTGCAAAACCTCTCAAACTTCATCAAATCTTCACCAATTTCCATTTTTCTTGATTTGATCATCATCAACATCTTCCATAGATCAGAATTCACATCAAGATTGGTTAGAATTGAGGAGAACTCGTGCCATACAACTTCATCCTCCAAGGTGCAAGAAATTTTCAATTGCAAGATTCAAGGAGTTTGCACAAGATCCATTGCATACAGAACTCAAGATCAAGCTCACTGATCAATCTCCAAGCATTGCAGGCAGTGTAGTTGAAGAATTCCCCACCTGTTCTCATCATTTACATCAGGTAAGTTTTCTCTTCGAATTGACTGAATTAGTTAGAATCATAGTGAATCATTAGGTTAGAATGGTTAGGCATAGTTAGATGATTGATTTTGGTGAGTTTGAGGAAGTTTCATGAAGGTTAACAATGGTGTGCCAAAACTGTTGGAGCTTAGAACATCAAGGATAATGCACGATAATCATGGATAAATAGCTTAGAACAATCAGCATGAAGTGTAGATTAGGTTAGGGCAAGAATTGGTGAGAATCCTCGTGTTTGATCTCAGTGCAAAGTAATGGAGTCAGAATGTTCAACCTATCGGGTTTGGTTATTGACTGAGTGTTGGAGAAAACTAATGGTATGGCTGTGTAGAGGGAAGAGAATGGAGTGTTTTTGGTTTTTATAGCGTGTGAATTCATGGAGAGTTGCGGGAGAACCGAGCTGTGGAAGGTGCGTGCATGGAGGAGGAATTTCTGAAACCCTAGGGTTTCCAAGGTTGAAGATGAACTTTGGGCCACACGATTTGGTGTTTGACCTTGACTTGGGATGTAATCTGATGGCCAGGATTTAAAATGAAAACGGAGGGAGATTCAAAAGGTGCTACGCACCGTTTCATAAAAACTCCATCTGATGGGCTTTGAATTCCTTGCTAAAGCCACCCCCAAACGCAAGGCCCAATGAGATTATAACTAGAAATCTTGCTTTCTGCACCGTTTAATGTTTTTTTCTTTTTTCATTTTTTCTGAGTATGTGCTGGGCCCAGACGCGCTTGTTATGCGCGCCCCCAGTCTGGGCCCATTTTATTCTTTTAATTGATTTTATATACTTCCTGCACCCCATTCTCATTAATTCATTTTTAATTTCTCTCATTTTATTTTAATTCTTTGAAAATTCATAAATAATTGGAAAATGCATGATTTTAATTGGTTCTTTTTGCATATTGTTCATAATTGTGTCAAGAAATTATCACATAAAAAATTGGTACTTCATTTTATTTTCTATTTTTAGCATATTTTTCTTTTAAATAGGTGTAAATAATGGTTTAGTTTGATACATGAAATTGTTAATTTTAGTTTGATTAGATGCTTTAACATTTTTAATCCATTCTTTTTAGGTTAATTAGCTTAGACCTTTATCTTGTACATACAATTTAATTCATAATTTTAGAACTTAATTTTAGGTGATTTGCTTAGGTGTGATTAGTGTGATCAAAACTAGGGTTTAGGAGACAACATAGGTGAATTAGATCATTTCCCTTAGGAGTTGTAGATTGAATCTTTGGGGTATGGGACTATAGGGATTATGGGTAGATATTATATCCCTTAGAAAATATTAGGATTCCCCTACTGCTATTAGTATACTGCTTATATTAGTTTAACTGGTGTGGTGTGCCCTCTCTAGGGTTATTTTCATTTGTCTGTGTGAGGTATTGGGTTTGCTTGGGGATTGGGAGAGCTGAAGACTTTGAAGATGAAGGCCATTGGAGATCAAGGAGATTGAAGACCAACTTCCAGAGTGGATGAGGAGTATCCTATGCTGGCAGCTGTTGAGGAGTATAGGATTTAGGAGCTAGGCAGAGCTCTAGAGTAGAAAGCTTGATTCACAAACATGGAAGGCCTTATCTGCCTCCATTCTTTCTCTATGATTCAAAGTCTCTTTCAAATATCCACCTCCTTCCTTTGGAAGGATTAGTGAATGTATTTGAAAGATAGAACTTTTGACAGAAACCTGTCTGTATAATGTTAACAGTTAATGAGCCACCCTTGGTAGGCAGTTTACTGTTTAACGTTCATTCCATCTGGTTGACTGATATTCCTCTTGGAGATTGAGACTTGAAGAAAAGCCATTGCAGATTGAAGACTGATGATAAAAACCTTGCTTGAAGGCTGTGGAGATGAAGATTGAGGCTTGCTTGAAGCTTGTAGCTGTTTGATGATGACTTGAAGACAGATGTTGATGCAGAGTTGCTGTTGCTGTTTATTTTTGCTGTTTTCATTCTTGATGTATTGATTGAATTTCTCTGACTGTATTGTTTGCTGTTTACCCTGTTGGGTTAAAAGTGAATTCTGTTCACTTTTGCCTATTGTTTTCTAGGTTTGAGGTTGAGTGGGACTCCCTTGCCTCGCTTGTATTGCTGTATCCATGCATTTTACTGCTTTATTATATATATGCTATTGTTTCTGTTTCCGTTTATCCCTTAGGATCTCTGTTTCTCTCCGCGCAAGAGAGGAGCATGATAGACACTAGGTCTTAACCCATGCATGATAACATTAGGTTAGTTTGATTCCCTTTGCAACTGTAGGTTAGAATTCTGTCTCTTCTTTCTCAAAACAAACAGAAAAACACAATAAGATTTCAAACACAATAAAAGACACTTCTTCCGTAAAAGAATGTGAACTCATCAAAACGTCATTTTTGTCCGCTTGGACTGTTAATCAGAAAAACCTTTTTCAGAAGGAATAAAAACAATCAAGACAAGCCTGTGTCTTCCGTGGCCCGAACTACGTTTGCTCTGATCTTTCATGCTGTATGAAAGTACGTAGGCATAGGATGCGATATCCTAGCGAGCAAGCTTCCCCTCCTTTCTAGTAGGTAGGCGAACTACGTTGACTCTGATTTCTCGTTCCAGACGGGAATACGTAGGCATAAAGTGCGATAGTTTGCCGAGTCATTTTCTTTTCTTTTAACCCTGACCTGTAGAGTAGATAGAATAACAATCCATACCCGAAAACAAGCGTGGATCCCGTCGAGTACGACGGACGTGAGGGGTGCTAATACCTTCCCCTTGCGTAACCGACTCCCGAATCCAGGTTTTGGTTGCGATGACCATACCTTTCCCGTCTTTGCGGTAGGTTTACTCTGAGCGTTTCCTTTCCCTCCCGTGGGATAAATAACGCACGGTGGCGACTCTTCTGTTCAGCCGGCGCCAATTTTCGCAGTAGCGACAGCTGGCGACTCTGCTGGGGATCCAACGTCCCCTGGCTGCTAAGGACTGCGATAGTCCTTATGCATTTGGGATCCAACGTCCCTTAAGCGAGTCAATCCTAGCGCTTGTTTTCCCGTCGAGGATTTTGTATGGATTTATATTTCTGACCTTTATTTTCAGCATTATATATATTGTTATTATTGCTGTATTGGGGTGTGATGGGTGTTCCATGATTGAGAGATAAGCCGGACCTGGGCTTGAGTGCACCTAGAATTAGAGTAGAAATTAGTGGGCGCGTGCCGACTTTGCTTGCATTAGTGTCTCACGAAATCTACACTCGGACGAGGTTCTTCTGGTTGGCTTCTTTTTCTAACCTTTGGGTCGAAGGGGTTGTTGGTCAGCTGAATTGTCGACTCCGGGAACCGATCATTTGGAAGTTGGCTAAGTGAGGCCTCTTCAGGATTTGATGATGCCACTCCTTCTGGGAATCGTATCATCAACCCTGAAAGTCTGTGACGCCGACGACCGCATAGGATGCCATACCTTTGTCAGTTACTAGGACATCCACCTGTGAGAGGGTTTGGGGTTATGCAGGTAACTAGACCGTCAGATACCGGTTATTTCTTGATCAAAGATCCTGGATATTTGTGGAGAGTTATGAGGTCTGTCAGAGACCAGTTGGAGAGTTTTGAGGTCTGTCAGAGACCAGTTGGAGATATGATATGAGGGCTATCAGAGACCATTCAGAGTTATGTTGTGGGTCTGTCAGAGACCAGTGTTGGAGCTTTGTTTTGGGTCTATCTGAGACCAGGGTTTGAGGAATTCTGGAGAGTCTATCTGAGACTTCTTGATATGGTTCAGGCTTCTCAGCCACGGCATTTGGTCCCTGTTGCATGTTACTTGCATTGCATTGTTTGCATAACCATTATCATTGCATCCCATTAACGTGTGTCTGTACTGCAGGTGCATTTGCATATTCCCTGGTTCTAGTGCCCGGACTTCTGCTTATCGATCATGGCTGGTTTGAGGAAGACAGTGGCGTACAAGTTGCCTACACCGGATATTGCTCCCTTACTTGGTCTGATGTCCCTTGCTGATGAGGAGGTTAGGAGAAGTTTCAGAATGAGTCATGGGAGATTGCTGAGATTAGTCTGCAAGCCAACCGCTGTTGAGATGAATGGGCTGTACACGCTGATGCAATTCTATGACCCGGCATTGAGATGTTTCACGTTTGCGGACTTTATTCTGGGGCCTACCATTGAGGAGTATGTAGAGTTTACTGAGCTACCAGTGCAGAACAAGGTTCCCTTTATTCACTCTGCTGCCGAGCCCAAGTTGGAGGACTTAGCTAAGGCCTTGCACATGAACGCTGCTGAACTATTAGTGACTTCTTGGCTTGGGGTCTCAGGTTTCTCCCTTGATTTTCTGGTTGGCAAAGCTCAGGAGTACGCCAAGAACGGGTGCTGGGTAGTTTTTAATGCTGTCTTGGCTCTATGAATTTACGGAATTGTGCTGTTTCCTAACTTACCCAATTTTGTGGACCTGGACGCTTTCCATCTATTTGCTGCTGGCAACCCGGTGCCTACTTTGATTGGAGACTTCTATCATTCATTGCACTACAAGAATGAAAACAGAAGGGGAAAGACTGTTTACTGTTGTGCGCCGCTGTTGAACATGTGGTTTAAGAGCCATTTTCCCCTGAAAGGACCTTTTGTGGATAGTGCAACTACAGCTAGCTGGCCAGAGCGCCTGATGAGGCTATCTTCTGAAGACATCGAGTGGTTTGACCGAGACTTGCTGGGGTCTGAGCTTATCTTCATTTTTTCTGGGTATCCTAATGTTCCGTTGATAGGAAGAAAAGGGTGTATCAATTACAACCCATCTCTGTTCATTCGCCAGTTTGGATACGCGCTGAAGAACCCACCAAAGGAGGAAGAAGTACAGGAATCTCTGTACTTCACCAGTGATTTGAAGGGAGAGTTACTAGCGAAGCTTCAGCATGCCTGGACGCGTATTAACAGGAGAGGTAAGCCACTGTTAGGGAAGAATGATTTTCAAGCTTATACACCCTACAGAGTTTGGATCCAAGAGAGAGCAAGACGATTACTGATGCCATTTCCAGCTGCACCAGTCCCTGTTCATATTCCGGTGGAAGAGCCAACCACTGTTGCTAGGGAGGCCTACGAGCAAGTTGTAAGAGAAAAAGAAGCCTTGATGAAGATCAATGAAGGGTTAGAGCAAGGGCTGGCTCAGATACGCAGTGAGAAAAACAAGGCTGTGCATGCTTTCCAACAGCAGATCGAACTAGTAAACAGACTAGGGGCTGAGTTGACTGAAGAGAAAAAGAAGCGCGAACGTCTGGGGCAAGAGTTCAGAAGCTCCCATGACATGTTGGAATCCAAAAAGAAAGCACTCGATGCCGCTCACCGAGAAATCTCCTCTTGTAACAAGACTTGGAATGCTACGCTGACCAACAATAAAAAGAGGGAAGATAAATTGAAACAGCAAATTTCCGACCTCGAAGAGCAGTTGAAAGCTAGCATGAAGAAGTACGAAGAAGAGGTGATGACCAGGTATAGTCTCCAGAATGCATTGAGCAAGGCCATTGAAGGCAGGAATGAAGCTGTGTCTCAGAAGCGGAAGCTAGAGGATCGCTTCGGAGAAGGGGCATGGGAGGAAACCGCTGGTGACGTGCGACGTGTTCTCAAGAGAAGAAA
The DNA here is from genome assembly GCA_963859935.3 of Lathyrus sativus. NCBI lineage: Eukaryota > Viridiplantae > Streptophyta > Magnoliopsida > Fabales > Fabaceae > Lathyrus > Lathyrus sativus. Next base: position 7,845 of record CAWUDS030005690.1, on the reverse strand, counting down.
CCAGCTTGTCGAGGATCTGCTTACCCGACCAAGTCATCCAGAGACTAAGAAGTTGCTAGAGGAGTATCAGGCTTATGAGTGTACTTGACCATTTCATGTATTGATGCTTTATTTGCGTAGTGCTGACCATCACCAGGATTGTTGGTTGAGGTCATGCCTTCTTATTGTACACTCAGTGATATTGTATTCTTGGCTTATTGGATTTCTCTGCAATATATGAGGCTTTCTTTGATTCGACTCCGATCTTCGTATTGTTAGCACTGTCACTGCACTGGCACCTTTGCACTAGAATCGGGGAATGAATTTCCCTAATGCACAGACACACATTGCATTGCATTCATATTCATATTGCATTACAGGTGATTACTGAATGGCATCTTATTGCTTGCACTGTACCAGGTCTTTTCAGGATTGAAGATCAGCGCCCACACCGATACTCCACTCGCACCAACTGTCGAAGAATCATGGATCAAATGCAGAACGAGATGCAAGACATGCGTGAGAAGTTGGCACTCTTCATGCAGACAATGGAGACTATTGCAAAGGGTCAGGAGAATTTGTAAGCCTTGGTGCAGCCTCTGTTGGTCAGAAATGCTGGGCATGGGAATGAGGATCACCAGTCTGTGCGAGTCGATACTGTTCATGGGGACGGTACTCCCACACCCGTGGCTCCACCTGTAGTCAACATACCTGTTGTCAGTGTCAACAACGGTACTGCTGCTGGGAACAGTAACGTTGGAATTGGGAACGAGACTGCTGTCCATAACGTTGGGCTTGGTGATGTCAACTTGGGTGATAATATGGGAGGCAATGGCTTCGGTAATGCTGGATTCGACTTCAATGACCAGGGGTTCGATAATACTGGGAAATATGGCTTCAATAATCAAGGCTTCGGTCAGGACGGATATGGTGTGACTAATCAAGGTTACGGAGGATTCGGAAATGGAAATGGCGCTGGGTTAATGGCTTTTGGACCTGCTGGAATTGCTCCGGGATACGGCAACAGAGGGCGAGGCCCGGTCATGAATCAGATTAGAGCTGACCGTAACAATGGATACGATGGGTATGGAGTTGGGAATGGTAACTGGCAGGAAGATCAGCAAGAGGACGCTTTCTCCGGAGGAGGTTTCGAGGGACCTATGGATGACTCCCAGAGGATCAGAATGCTAGAAGAGCAGATGAGGGGGGTCGTAAATCAAAGTGCTGTGGGCTTAGACATGTCGACAATGGGTCTGGTGCCTGGCTTGAGGGTGCCAATCAAATTCAAAGCCCCTACATTTGATAAGTATAAAGGGGACACTTGTCCAAAAGTGCACGTGCGGTCATATTACAGAAGGATGTCTGCGTATTCTACTGATGAGAGGATGCTAATGCATTTCTTTCAAGATAGCTTGTCAGGCCCGTCCCTTGAATGGTATATGGGACTGGAACCAACTCATATAAAGACATGGAAGCAGCTGGCAGAAGCATTTGTAGCTCACTATAAATATAACAGCGACTTGGCGCCCAACCGGGTCCAATTGCAAGGGTTGTCTCAGAAGAAGGGTGAGAGCTTTAAAGAGTATGCGCAGAGATGGCGCGACATGGCTGCTAGGGTCCATCCTCCTCTAGAGGACAAGGAAATGAATGACATGTTCATAGGAACATTCACCGGCATGTTTTATGACAAGTTGTTTCACACATCTTTGGGCAGTTTCTCAGACTTAATTCTGATGGGAGAAAAGATCGAAAGCAACATTAAACAGGGAAGATTCCAAGCTGAGGAATCTACTGCATCTGGCAGCAACAGGAAGGCTTTTGGTGGGCGCCGTCAGGGCGATGCAAGCGCAGTGTTTGGAGGCCGAGGCAGAGGCCAGGGCAGAGGGCGAAACCAGTATAATCAGCCGCAGCAGGTGGCAAGCGTCACTATTCCGTTTCAGCAACAACCATTCCAACAACAACAACAACAGCAACAGCAACAACAACCACCACAGGGGGCACAGCTTGCTCAGCGCAGATTCCAGGGTGGTAAACCAAGGAGAGTGTTTGAAAAGCCTCCTTCAACGTATGCAGATTTGCTACAGACGTTATTAGGATTGAACTTGGTGGAGAAAAGAACTCTGGCGCCAATAACAGGAACTCCTCCGTATGGTTATGATGCAAGCAGGCACTGCGAATTCCACTCTGGGGCCCCGGGCCACGATGTAGAGGGTTGCCATGCATTCAAGCATGTTGTGCAGGATCTATTGGATAGTAAGGCTATCAATTTTGGAACGGCGGGTCCGAATATAGTGCAGAAGCCCATGCCCAATCATGGGGCAAACGCCATTTTAACTGAGGAGGGTTTGAATCTGATTATGAATGTGGATGACCTCAGGACACCGTTGAGCGAGATAAAGAGCAGACTATTGCAAGGTGGTGTCTATCCAGGATGCGACGAGTATTGTTTGGAATGCTGGACCTTAGCTGGGGGTTGTGAGGATTTAAAGAAAGGTATTCAGGCTTTAATAGATGGCGACACGTTGCAGTTTGGCCGAGCAGCAATTGAAGAGCCTGCAGGAGTGTTAGCAGACAAGCAAAGTGATGTGGCCACTGTGACGATTCCTCAAAAAACAATCACCATAACGGCACCAGCCCAGCGACCACCGATCACTATCACTAAGGCTGGACCAATCCCCTACGAGAGTACAAAGGCAGTCCCATGGTCATATGGGTTGGAAGTGTATTATGATGGATTAAAAATTGATGTTAATAAGCAGCCAGCCGAGACTGTAGACAACGTTGTTGGTTCAGGAGGTATGACAAGGAATGGAAGAGTCTTCATATCGCCTGAAGTAGAGGCTGAAAGACTGGCGAAGGGGAAGGGAAAGATGATTGAGAATGTCCCAGTGCAGGGGACTGGAAAAGAAGCGGCATCGAAAGATGTGGAAGAGTTCATGCGCTTGATTCGTAAAAGCGATTATAAGATTGTTGAGCATCTGCAACAGACGTCGTCAAAAATATCTATACTGTCGTTGCTATTGTGTTCTGAAGCTCACAGAAATGCGCTGTTGAAAGTCCTGGATACTTCCTTCGTACCCCAAGATGTTTCCGTGAATCAGCTGGAAGGAGTGTTGGCGCATGTGAATGCAGGCCATAGCTTGGGCTTTACTGACTTCGATTTAACCCCTAAGGGGAGAGATCATAACATGGCGCTGCACGTCTCTGTCGAGTGTAGAGGATCAGTCATGTCTCATGTACTGGTAGACACCGGATCATCCTTAAACGTGCTGCCCAAGAAAGCGATGATGAAGCTAGATGTCAGAGGAATCCTGTGCACGCCCAGTGACTTGGTAGTCAGGGCATTCGACGGTACGCGAAGAACAGTTTTTGGATCGATAACATTGCCTTTACAGGTGGGGCCGGAGGTTTTCGCGACTGAATTTTATATCATGGATATCCAGCCTGCATATAGCTGCCTCCTCGGACGACCCTGGATCCATGGGGCTGGGGCAGTCACGTCTACCTTGCATCAAAAGTTGAAATATATGGTAGGAGACAGTGTGGTCACTGTATGCGGAGAAGAAGACATCCTGGTCAGCCATCTGTCATCATTTAAGTATGTGGAGGTCGATGGAGAGATTCATGAAACACCTTGCCAGGCATTTGAAGGGTTGCGCATCAAAGACAAAGGTCCCGGGCCGAGTAAAGCGTCGGAGATAGCCGTCTCGTCATATAAAGAAGCTCAAGCTCTGGTAGAGACCGGTGAGACAAAGGGCTGGGGCAAAGTGCTGGATATTCCTGTGAAGATGGACCGGTTTGGGCTGGGATATCAACCGTCGTCATCTGCACCTGCTGTGGGGGCACCCCGTTTCAGAGGACCAATAACTATCACTGCTAGTGGAATATGCCATGAGACCATCAACGCTGCTTCAGAGTCTGACGAAGGAGACAGCGATTGCGATATGGACGCCTGGATTCAGCCAAGCGTGCCAGGACAAGGATTGTGCAACTGGTCTATTCAGGAGATTGTTCATGTGACTCTTAAACAGTAATGCTTTGTTTTATTAATTGTTGAACAATCTGGTGTCTTGCCCGGGGCATCATGATTCGCTTAGGGCTGTGCTGTTATGAACATTGCGTGTTTATCATTAAATAAAAGGCGTTTTTCATGTGCAAATATTGCGATCTCTGTTTTTCCTGTTTTGTATTTTACAATAAAATGGCAATGTGGTTATTCGCTTTATACGCATTTTGAAGCATTTAACCATTCCTTTTGCAGGATAACATTTTCAGATGACATCCTTGAACCACCTATGACTCGTCCCGACTTCGAGCACCCGGTATTTCAGGCCGAAGAGGAGATTGTTGAAGATGGTGACGTTCCCGAAGAACTGTCTTGGTTGGTGAAACAAGAAGAGCGTGTCATTCTGCCTCATGAGGAGGTCATCGAGATTATTAACCTGGGGTCGGAAGGGGTTGAAAAGAATATTCGTATAGGAGCCGCGCTGCAGAGCGACGTCAAGCGAGGACTGGTTGAAATGCTCAGAGAGTATAGTGATGTGTTCGCTTGGTCGTATGAAGACATGCCTGGGCTCGATACAGATATGGTTGTGCACCGTCTGCCGTTGAAAGAAGAATGCTCACCGGTCAAGCAAAAGCTTCGCAGAACTAGACCCGATATGGCAGTGAAGATTAAAGAAGAGGTTCAAAAACAGTGGGATGCTGGTTTCCTGGCTGTGACAAAATATCCCTCATGGGTCGCTAATATTGTACCAGTGCCCAAGAAAGACGGTAAAGTGAGAATGTGCGTAGATTACCGTGACTTGAACAAAGCGAGCCCGAAAGACGATTTTCCACTTCCTCACATCGATGTGCTAGTTGACAACACTGCTCAATACTCCGTATTCTCCTTCATGGATGGCTTCTCAGGCTATAATCAGATTAAAATGGCGCCAGAGGACATGGAGAAGACTACTTTCATAACGCCTTGGGGAACATTTTGTTATAAAGTGATGCCCTTCGGATTGAAGAATGTTGGGGCAACGTATCAGTGTGCAATGACGACTCTTTTTCATGATATGATGCATAAGGAGATCGAAGTTTATGTTGACGATATGATTGCCAAATCCCAGACGGAGGAAGAGCATCTAGTGAATCTGCTGAAGTTATTCAAAAGGCTTAGGAAGTTCAGGCTGAGACTGAACCCTAACAAGTGCACCTTCGGGGTGAGATCGGGTAAACTGCTGGGGTTTATCGTAAGTGAAAGAGGAATAGAGGTCGATCCTGCGAAAATAAAAGCAATACAAGAAATGTCGACGCCTAAAACAGAGAAAGAGGTGCGCGGGTTTTTAGGGAGGTTGAACTACATCGCTCGGTTCATATCTCACCTAACTGCTACATGCGAACCATTATTCAAGCTGTTGAAGAAAGATCAAGCTGTAACGTGGAACGAAAATTGTCAAAAGGCGTTCGATAAAATAAAGCAGTACTTGCATGAGCCTCCTATTCTGATACCCCCAGTGGCAGGGAGACCCTTGATTATGTATTTGACAGTTCTTGAGGGAAGCATGGGTTGCGTTCTCGGTCAACATGACGAGACAGGAAGAAAAGAGCATGCGATCTACTACTTGAGTAAGAAATTTACCGAATGTGAATCTCGGTATTCAATGCTCGAAAAGACTTGTTGTGCGCTAGCCTGGGCCGCCAAGCGTTTGAGGCAATACATGCTGAATCGTACAACCATGCTCATCTCGAAGATGGATCCTATCAAATATGTATTCGAAAAGCAGGCATTATCAGGAAGAATTGCCCGTTGGCTGATGGTCTTGACTGAATATGACATCCAGTATGTCTCGCAGAAGGCTATAAAGGGGAGTGTGTTGTCTGAGTACCTGGCAGAGCAGCCTATTGAAGATTACCAATCGATGAGGTTTGATTTTCCTAACGAGGATATCATGTACCTAAAGATGAAAGATTGCGAAGAGCCGTTGCCAGACGAAGGACCAGAATTGGGTTCCAAGTGGAAGTTGATATTTGACGGAGCTGTGAATGCCTACGGTAGCGGAATAGGGGCAATCATCACCACTCCACATGGGTCGCACATCCCGTTTACCGCTCGATTGACCTTTCCGGTTACCAATAATGAAGCCGAATACGAAGCTTGTATCATGAGGCTTGAAGAAGCCATTGATTTGCGAATCAAAAATCTAGACGTATACGGAGACTCAGCTCTGGTGGTGAATCAGATAAAAGGGGAATGGGAGACACGTCAGCCCAATTTGATACCGTACATGAACTATGCAAGGAGATTATTGCCTTTCTTTGACAAAGTTGAATTGCATCATGTACCGCGAGCGGAGAATCAGATGGCTGACGCCCTGGCCACTTTGTCTTCCATGTACAAAGTCAACTTCTGGAACGAAGCTCCCAGCATTGTTATCTCTCGACTTGACAGACCTGCCTTCGTGTTTGCCATTGACGAAGCATCCGACGACAAACCATGGTATTTTGATATCCTTAATTTCCTGAAGAACAAAGAGTATCCAGCTGGGGCATCCCGTCAAGATCAGAAGACTCTCAGGAGATTGGCGGGTAATTTCTATTTGAATCCGGATGGTGTCTTATACAGAAGAAACCACGATTTGGTGTTGTTGCGTTGTGTAGATGAAAAAGAGGCGAAGTTGCTCATGGAGGAGATACATGAAGGTACGTTTGGTACGCATGCTGGTGGGCACGCTATGACGAGAAAGCTGCTGCGGGCAGGTTATTTTTGGCTGACTATGGAAACTGGTTGTTTCAAGTTTGCAAGGAAGTGCCACAAGTGCCAAATCTATGCTGATAAGATCCATGTGCCTCCAAGTCCTCTGAATGTGATGTCATCGCCATGGCCATTCTCGATGTGGGGAATCGATATGATTGGAAAGATCGAGCCGACGGCTTCTAATGGGCACCGGTTCATTCTAGTAGCAATCGATTATTTCACCAAACGGGTGGAAGCGGCGTCTTATGCAAATGTAACCAAGCAGGTGGTAGCCAGGTTCATCAAGAGAGATATCATTTGTAGATATGGAATCCCTGAGCAGATAATCACTGATAACGGTTCAAACTTGAACAACAAAATAATGAAGGAGCTCTGTCAGAATTTCAAGATCGAACATCACAACTCCTCCCCTTACCGACCCAAGATGAATGGCGCTGTTGAAGCGGCCAATAAGAATATAAAGAAGATCGTTCAGAAGATGGTGGTGACCTACAAGGATTGGCATGAGATGCTACCTTTCGCTTTGCACGGTTATCGTACGACGGTACACACATCAACCGGGGCAACCCCGTTCTCGTTAGTATACGGAATGGAAGCAGTGCTACCATTGGAAGTTGAGATTCCTTCGATGAGAGTGCTACGAGACGTCCAACTAGATGAGGCAGAATGGGTGAAAGACAGGTTAAACCAGCTGAGTTTAATAGATGAGAAGAGGCTAGCTTCTCTAGCATACGGTCGTTTGTACCAGAACCGAATGAAGAAAGCATATGATAAGAAGATACATCCGCGGAGCTTTCAGACGGGCGACCTTGTGCTGAAAAGGATTCTCCCGCCGCAGGCAGATCACAGGGGCAAGTGGACCCCTAACTACGAAGGGCCATACGTTGTCAGAAAAGTCTTTTCAGGAGGGTGAACGGTGAAGACTTTACATCGCCTGTGAACTCGGACGCAGTTAAAAAATACTTTGCTTAAAATTGACCCGCTGGACAGGAAAAAGAGAGTCCATGCAAAAATGGGGCATCCTGGCGAACCAAAAACAGAATGAAAGGTTCGGGAAAAAGTTAGGGATAAAATTGAAAAAATGTACACCCGCGAAGTTGAAAACCTACACTGGGCGGCTTCGG
>CAWUDS030005689.1:17500-20000 GCA_963859935.3 Lathyrus sativus | reverse complement strand
TGTGTGCGCGTGCGGGTCTGTGTGTGTACGTGTGTGTGTGTGTGTGTGTGTGTGTGTGCGTGTGTGTGAATGTGTGCGCGCGTGCGTGTTTGTGTGCGTGTGTGTGTGTGCGCGTGCGTGTCTGTGTGTGTACGTGTGTGTGCATTTCTGTGTGTGTGCGTACGCGTGGTGGATGTGTGCGCGCGTGCGTGTTTGTGTGTGTTAGTGTGTGTGTGTGTGTGTGCGCGTGCGTGTGTGCATGTGTGTGTGCGCGCGTGCGTGTTTGTGTGTGTGTGTGTATGTCTGTGTGTGTGTGTGTGTGAGAGTGTGCGAGTGCGTGTGTGTGTGTGCGTGCGTGCGTGTGTGTGTGTGTGTGAGTGAGTATGTGTGTGTTTGTGTGTGTGTGTGTGTGTGTGTGTGTGTGAGTGTGTGCGCGCGTGCGGGTCTGTGTGTGTACGTGTGTGTGAGTGAATGTGTGCGCGCGTGCGTGTGAATGTGTGCATGTCTCTCTGTGTGTGTGCGTGCATTTGTGTGTGTGTGCGTGCATGTGTGTGTGTGTGCGCGCGTGCGTGTGGATGTGTGTGTACGTGTGTGTGTGTGTGTGTGTGTGTGTGTGTGTGTGTGTCTATGTGTGTACGTGTGTATGTGTGTGTGTGTGTGCATCTCTGTGTGTGTGCGTGCGTGTGTATGAATGTGTGCGCGCGTGCGTGTTTGTCTGTGTGTGCATGTCTGTGCGTGTGCGCGCGTGTGTGCGAGTATGTGCGCGCGTGTGTGTTTGTGTGTGAGTATGCGCGCGCGCGCGTGTATGTGTGTGTGTGTGTGTGTGTATGCGCGTTTGTGTGTGTGTGTGTGTGTGTGCGCGTGTGTGCGTGTGAGTGTGTGCGCGCGCATGCGTGTGTGTGTGTGTGCATGTCTGTGTGTGTTTGTGTGTGTGTGGGGGGGGGTGCACGTGTGTGTGTGTGTGTGTGGGTGTGATGTGTGTGTGCGTGCGTGTCTGTGTGTGTACGTGTGTGTGTGTGAATGTGTGCGCGCGTGCATGTTTGTGTGTGTGTGTGTGTGCGTGCGTGTCTGTGTGTGTACGTGTGTGTGTGAGTGTGTGTGTGTGTGTGTGATAGCATGTCTGTGTGTGTGTGTGTGCGTATGTGAGAATGTGTGTGTGTGTGTGCGCGCGTGCGTGTGTGTGTGTGTGTTTGTGTGTGCGTGAATGTGTGCGTGCGTGTGTGCGTGTGTGTGTGTGTGCGCGCGCGTGCTTTTGTGTGTGTGTGTGTGTGTGTGTGTGTGGGCGCGTGCGTTTGTGTGTGTTTGCGCGCGTGCGCGTATGTGTGTGTGTGTGTGTGTGACTGTTTGTGTGCGCGCGTGCGGGTATGTGTGTGTACGTGTGTGTGTGTGTGTGTGTGTGTGCATGTCTGTGTGTGTGCGTGCGTGTGTGTGAATGTGTGCGCCCGTGCGTGTTTGTGCGTGTGTGTGCGCGTGTGTGTGTCTGTGTGTGTACGTGTGTGTGCATTTCTGTGTGTGTGCGTACGTGTGGTGGATGTGTGTGCGCGTGCGTGTTTGTGTGTGTTAGCATGTCTGTGTGAGTGTGAGTGTGTGCGCACGTACGTGTTTGTGTGTGAGTGCGCGCGTGCGTGTGTGTGTGGGTGCGTGCGCGTGTGTGTACGTGTATGTGTGTGTGTGTGTGTGCGCGTGTATGTGTGCATGTGTGTGTGCGCGCGTGCGTGTATGTGTGTGTGTGTGTGCATGTCTGTGTGTGTGTGTGTGTGTGTGTGCGAGTGTGCGCGTGCGTGTGTGTGTGCACGCATGCGTGCATGTGTGTGTGTATGTGTGTGTGTGTGTGTGTGTGTGTGTGTGTGTGCGTGTGTGTGTGTGTGTGTGTGAGTGTGTGTGTGCGCGTGCGGGTCTGTGTGTGTACGTGTGTGTGAGTGAATGTGTGCGCGCGTGTGTGTGAATGTGTGCATGTCTCTGTGTGTGTGTGTCTGTGTGTGTGCGTGCATGTTTGTGTGTGTGCACGTGCGTGTGTGGGTGTGTGTGGGTGTGTGTGTGCGTGTGTGGGTGTGTGTGTGTGGGTGGGTGGGTGTGTGTGTGCGTGTCTATGTGTGTACGTATGTGTGTGTGTGTGCATGTCTGCGTGTGTGCGTGCGTGTGTGTGAATGTGTGTGTGTGTGCGCGTGCGGGTCTGTGTGTGTACGTGTGTGTGTGTGTGAGTGTGTGTGTGTGTGCGCGTGCGGGTCTGTGTGTGTACGTGTGTGTGTGTGTGTGTGTGTGTGTGTGTGTGCGTGTGTGTGAATGTGTGCGCGCGTGCGTGTTTGTGTGCGTGTGTGTGTGTGCGCGTGCGTGTCTGTGTGTGTACGTGTGTGTGCATTTCTGTGTGTGTGCGTACGCGTGGTGGATGTGTGCGCGCGTGCGTGTTTGTGTGTGTTAGTGTGTGTGTGTGTGTGTGCGCGTGCGTGTGTGCATGTGTGTGTGCGCGCGTGCGTGTTTGTGTGTGTGTGTGTATGTCTGTGTGTGTGTGTGTGAGAGTGTG
>CAWUDS030005688.1:0-47744 GCA_963859935.3 Lathyrus sativus | reverse complement strand
TTCCATTTATTTCATATTTTCTCTTTTAGTGTGTTTTTAATAATGGAATAATGTTGTTCTGAATTTGTTCATTTTATTTCTCATCCATACTTCTGAGTTTGATCTTGAAACTTTACATGCTGATTGTGTACATGTGGATGATATTGTGTAATTTTTGTTATGATTTTTAGATGATTTTAAACAAGGTTTTAGGATAGTTGTTTAGGAGTATTCATGATTGGATCCCCTTAGTGTGCCTTTGAAACTTTAGACTTAGTTTGAACCTTTTGACTTAGGCTTAACCCCTGATTTTTGGACTATAGCATGTTGATACATGTAGGATAGCATAGTATTTTCCTTAGAATTTTTAGGGTTGATTTTCCATCAGTTCCCCTTTCAAATATTCCTTTGCTTAATTAGGATCCTTCATTGTGAGTATAATTCCTCCCGTGGAGGAATTCCCTGCCTTTCACATTGGAGTAGAGCCTAAGCAAGCTCTCTAAAGGAAATGGAGGTGGTTGAGTGTCTGTGGTAAGTTCCTGTGGAACTTACCTTGCTTCTCACCTCCATTCTCCTAAAATTTCCTCACTCATTCTTTTTAGGAACCTTCTAGAGGTAGCACAGTCCCTCCTGTAGGGGGAATAGTGCACACCTCTTGAAGGAGCCAAACCATTAGGATTACCCTAAGATCTCTCATAGTTGGTTGAGTGCCTGGGATAAGTTCTTGTGGAACTTACCCTGGCCTCCCAACACCCCAATTTCTTTCCGTAGGATAGACGCTTATATGATTACCCGGGGATTGAACCCCTTTCTTGTCGTAAATTCCTTTCCTTCTCTTGAAGATGGTGTGGACTTGAAGAACAGTTATAGACGTTGGATTGGATGGCTTTCAGAAGATTGCTCTGCTGTGTAGATTGCTGGCTTGTTTTCCCTGTTTGTCTGTTTTCTTCTTGTTTATCTGTATTGATGTGACTTGCTTGGAGTGTTGCATTAGTAGTAGGCTTCATGTAGACGATCATAGGCCTAAGAGCATCCTAAGGGTTGAGCTTCTCCCCTTGCTTGTATTGCATTAGAGGTTGAGTTTCTCCCTCTGCTTGTATTTTTACTGTGTGGCTTTGCTTGCTGGTATTTGGTAGAGCTCGGCTCCCTTGCCTGTGTGGTGTGTGGTCTGTTTGATTGCATTTACTTTCTTCTATTATCTTTGCGTACGCCAAACTGCTGGAACTGTTTATTAACCCTCCTCGAAAATATAGTGAATCTGAATTCCCGTAATTCGTATTATCCTGTACTACGTAAGCTCTGATCTCTCATATCTGTTGAGAGTACGTAGGCACAATACTGATGTATTGGCGAGCCACCTTCCCCGTAACCCATAGTTAGCCGAACAACGTTGACTCTGATTTCTCACTCTCTGATGAGAATACGTAGGCATAAAGCGCGACGCTTTGCCAAGTCATTTTGTTTTTGTTTCAGACCAGCCTTGATAGGTAGATAATAAATAAACCCATCAGATAAACACAACAAGCGTGGATCCCGTTGAGTACAACGGACGTGGGGGTGCTAATACCTTCCCCTTGCGTAACCGACTCCAAAATCCAGAGATTGGTTGCGATGACCTTGTCTTATACCCTTTCGCTAGGTTTTTTCGATCGTTTCCTTTCCCGTTCTGAGGGATAAATAACGAAAGGTGGCGACTCTTCTGTTTTGCCGTACCTTATTTTCGTGGTAGCGACAGCTGGCGACTCTGTTGGGGACTTGATAGTTTCCTGGGGATCCAACGTCCCTGTACGAGAGTCAATCCTAGCGCTTGTGTGTTTACCTGTTGGGTTGTGTTTATTGATCGCATTTTACTTTCCGCATTTTATTTCAGTATGATATGATTATATGTGTTGTTGTGGAGGGACTCTGATGAGTGATAAGCCAGACCCAGGCTTGAGAGCTACATAGTATTAGAGCAGATTAGTGGTGAACCTGCATGTTAGGCATGCACTAGTTCCCACGCAATCTGCACTCAGACAAGATTCTCTGAGATGATTTCCATTTCCAGCCCTATGGGCCGTCGAAAGGATTTCAGATCTAAGGATTGTCGACTCTGGGAACCGATCACTTGTGATTCATCTAAGTGAGGCCACTTCAAGAGATGATGATGCCACACCTTCTAGGTATCATATCATTGTTTCCTGAAAGTCTGTGACGCTGATGAACGCATAGGATGACGTACCTTTGTCAGTGATTAGGTCCATACCAATAAGCGGGGTCGGGTTTATTGCCGGAAACCGTAACCTTCAAACAACCTGGTTTTCTTGACAGTGAATCAGTATTGTAGGTTTCAGTACCTTTATTATCAGAGTGTGGTATTTTCTTGCTGAAGCAAAATTATGACATGCCACTTCACAGCACAGCACAACACTCTTGATCTCCTGCCGCATTTTGCATTCACATTCACATTTTCATATTGCATTGCATCTAACACGTATCTGTGTTGCAGGTGTGTAGTTCCCTCTCGATTTTAGCAATCTTGTCCGCTCTTTGTCCATCATGGAGAGTTTCTTTTCCACAGTCTGGATGTTTAGTATGGTACCCTTTGGGTGACATGCGACGCATTCACTCTCAGGTCATAGTCTCTAGTGCGGTTGAAATCGCAAACACAATAAAAAACACTTCTTTCGTCAAAGACAGGAAATAAACCGTAGTTTCCCGAACTACGTGAGCTCTGATCTTTCATACCTGTTGAGAGTACGTAGGCACAAGATGGCGATGTCTTGGCGAGCTACCTTCCCCCATAACCCTTCGTAGGCCGAACTACGTCGACTCTGATTTCTCATTCTCTGATGAGAATACGTAGGCATATAGCGCGACGCTTTGCCGAGTCATTTTTCTTTTCTGTTTCAGCCAGCCTTGATAGGTAGATAGAATAAAACCAACCCGTCCAAGTAAACTCAACAAGTGAGGATCCCGTCGAGTACGACGGACGTGAGGGGTGCTAATACCTTCCCCTTGCGTAACCGACTTCCGAATCCAGACAACGGTTGCGACGACCTTGTCTTACCCTTTTTTCGTCAGGTTTTTCCGATCGTTTCCTTTCCCGCTCTGAGGTATAAATAACGAAAGGTGGCGACTCTTCTGTTGTGTCGGCACCTTATTTTTGCGCAAGCGACAACTGGTGACTCTGTTGGGGACCTTATATGCTTCCCTATGCATTTGGGATCCAACGTCCCTTAAGAGAGTCAATCCTAACGCTTGTATGTTCGCCTGCTGGGTTGCGTTTATTTATCGCATTTTACTTCTCGCACTTTATTTCCCGCATTTTATTTTCAGTATAATATGATTATTTGTGCTGTTGTGGGATGGGAGTTCTGATGAGTGAGAAGGCAGACCCAGGCTTGAGTGCACTATAGACTTAGAGTGGAAATTAGTGGGCGCGTGCTTGCTTTGCAGGCACTAGTGTCTCATGAAATCCACGCTCAGACGAGGTTCATCCGGTTGGCTTCACTTTCAACCCTTTGGGATGAGACGGTTGCTGGTTTGGTGGATTGTCGACTCTGGGGACCGATTATTTGTGATTCAGCTAAGTAAGGCCGCTTCATGAGCTGGTGATGCCACACCTTCTAGGTATCGTATCACCCCTCTTGAAAGTCTGTGACGCTGATGAACGCATAGGATGTCGTACCTTGAGTCAGTTTAGGTCCATACCTGTGAGTGGGGTTGGGTTTATTGCAGGAAACTTTGACCTTCAGACTACCTGGTTTTCTTGACAGTGAATCAGTTTTGTTGGTACCAGGGTTCCTCAGTCGCAGATTTCTCTGTTCTTGATAGAGCAGGTTTTGATCAGAGGATCTTGTCATCAGGTGTTTGTCTGTTCTTGATAGAGCAGGTTTTGATCAGAGGATCTTATCATCAGGTGTATGGCTGTTCTTGATAGAGCAGAGTATTGTCATCAGTTGTTGTTCTTGATAGAGCAGATTTTTGGGGTCTGAAAATCTCATCAGCAGATGTTATTTGATCTTGATAGAGCAGATTTTTGAGTGGGGTCTGAAGATCTCATCAGCAGATGTTGTTTGTTCTTGATAGAGCAGATTTTTGAGTGGGGTCTGAAGATCTCATCAGCAGATGTTGTTTGTTCTTGATAGAGCAGATTTTTGATTTGGGGTCTGAAGACCTCATCAGCAGATATTTCTTGATCAGACATCAGAGGTCCTTATTATCAGACATTTGTTCTTGACAAAGCAGAGTTTTGATCCTATGTATATGGTCCTATCAGATGGTTGTTCTTGGCAGATCAGACTTGTGGTCATACACCGGGGTTTTCTCCTTATCAGTGATAGTTGATACAGAATCTCCATAACAGTAGTTACCTGGATATATTATTGCATGATTGCATTTTGCATTAGTTTGCATGTTTATTTGCATTTCATTAACGTGTGTCTGTGTTGCAGGTACCGTTTTCCCCGATCCTGGATTTCTTGCCTCCTATTGTATTATTATGGGCTCTCTGAGGAAGACCGTGGCTTACAAGTTCCCGACCCCTGATGTGGTTAAGCTGACTGGTTTGCTAGCTCTAGCAGGTGATTCTGTGAAGGATGAGTTCAGAAAATCTTATGGCAGGTTGCTCAGTCTGGTTTGTAAGCCTTCCGTGTTCGAGCTGAATGGGTTGCACGCTCTGCTGCAGTTCTACGGCCCTCCGCTGAGATGTTTCACTTTTCAGGACTTCGTTCTCGCACCTACGCTGGAAGAGTATGCTGATTTGCTAGGTGTGCCTATCAAGAGGTAGATGCCTTTTGTTCACATGGATGCTGAGCCTGATCTGGCTAGTTTAGCTTCTTCACTTTATTTGGACGCCTCCGAGTTAGTATTGACGAGTTGGAACAAGGTTCCTGGGTTCTCCTTGCAGTTTCTGGTGGGTAAGGCTCAGCAGTGTGCCAAGGACGGATGTTGGAACGCGTTCAATGCCATCCTCGCTCTATGCATATATGGCATCATCCTGTTCCCCAACATGCCCGATTTTGTAGACTTTGACGCGTTTCACATCTTCGCTTCAAGGAATCCAGTCCCTACTTTGATAGGAGATGTCTATCACTCAGTCCACTACAAAAATGAGAATAGGAGGGGGAAGAATGTCTCATGCTGCGTACCCTTGCTGTACAAATGGCTTGATAGTCATCTGCCCAAGAGGGGTCCTTTTGTCTTGTCTGCAGCCACAGCCGAGTGGCCTGAGCGTCTGATGAGTTTATCTGCAGAAGATATTGATTGGTTCGACAGAGACAGGTTGGGTACTGAGGTGATCTTCAGTTGCAGCGGGTTTCCTAATGTACCTTTGATAGGCAGGAAGGGCTTCATAAACTACAATCCGTCATTGCTGGTTCGACAGTTCGCGTATGCTTTGAGGAGTCCGCCGAAGGATGAAGAGGTACAGGAATCTCTGTACCTCACTGGTACTCTAGGAGGGGATCCGTTGTCCAAGCTTCAGCGTGCGTGGAATAGTATCAGTAAGCGAGGAAAGCCTTTGTTGGGAAAAAGCAACAATCAAGCCTACCCTCCGTATACGACTTGGATCAGAGCCAGGGCCAATGCTATAGGGATGATGTTTCCTCATGCCAAGCCGGAAAATCCTCCAACAATCGAAGAGCCTACTACTGTGCCCATTCATCAGCATAACCAGGTATTAGCTGAGCGGGATAAATTGAAGCGGGCGAACGCAGAATTGGAGAAGGAATTAGCTCAGCTTCGAAGTGAGAGGAACGAAGCCGTTCATGCCTTCAAAAGGCAGACAGAGTTGGTGAACCAACTGGGTACAAACCTGACTAAGCAGATTGCCGAGAATGAACGCATGGGTCAAGACTTCAAGGCTGTCAACGACGTACTAGCTACGAAGAAGCAGCATTTGGACGAGGCATATCGGAGGATATCCAAGTTCAACCAACACTGGAAGGCTTACCTGGCCACCAGGAAAGAGCGGGAGGATAAGCTGATGCTACAGATCTCCAAGCTGGAAGCCGAGGTGAAGGACAGTGAACAGAGGTTTGATGAAGAAACCGCCCGCAGATACGCCGCCGAAGGCCAACTCAACAAAGCTCTCGCTAGCCTGAAGGAGCACAAGCTGATGTTTGAGTCCAAGAAGAGGAAATTAGAAGATTGCTTCGGCGAAGGAGCATGGGAAAGTCCAGTTCAGGGACTTCAGTATACCATTGTGCAGAGGGAACTACTCGTCGAGGGGTTGCTCACTTTGCCATATCATCCGGAGACGAAGGAGTTGTTAGAAGAGTATCGCGCCCGTGGCCGTACTTGACTAGTTGTATTCCTTTTGTTTTGATCTTTGTTGTATGCTGACCATCACCAGGCTTGTTGGCTGAGGTCACGCTGTTGACTCGTCTTGTACTCGCTGATGCTATGTACTGCCTTGATAGGCATTTCTTTATATATGAGATTGATGTTTCCATGATTGGACTCGGACTTCTTCTTATTATTATTATCAGCACTGGCACTCAGGCACTAGGACCGGGGGGAATCTCCCAAGCACACAGACACACGCATGCATTTGCATGGCGTACATTTTGTTGTTTTTCCTAACCTTTAGTGTTTACAGGTTTTTCAGGTTTACAGGTCCCAGACTGTTTCCAGTGGTTCCAGGATTGATCAGAGACTAATTCACCGTTATCCAACTCGAGCTAATCAGACCAGGATCATGGATCAAGTGCAGACAGATGTCCAGGAGCTCCGCGAAAGGATGGATCGCTTTATGGAACTAATGAAAGTGGTCGCTAATGGTCAGGACCAGCTCAGGACTTTGGTTCAGCCTTTGATCTCCAGGGTTGATAGCAACGACATACTTCATGGCGGGACCGTGCCTACTCCTCCACCAGTTGATACTCCGCAGAATGGTGTCCCTGTGGCCGGGGGCAACGGCAGTGCTAATGGCAATGTGATGGCCAACATCGGACTCAATGCGACGGGCGTCGGCAATGGGAGTCTGGGAGCTAATGTCAATATCGGGTCGGCTAACGGCAATGCTGGCGTCGGGAATCTGTTGGTACCTCAACCGTGGCTTGAGGATCATCAGGATGATGTCTTCTCTCAAAGAGGTGCAGAGGGGGAGCTGAATGCTGAAGCGCGGCTCAGATTCAAAGCACTTGAAGATAAAATGAGAGATATTGAGAATCAGAATACTTTGGGCGTTGATATGTCCAAGCTGGGTTTAATTGCTGATTTCAAGGTACCTCCTAAGTTCAGGGTGCCTGACTTTGAGAAATATAAGGGTACCACCTGCCCTCGTGTCCACCTGCGATCGTACTATAGAAAGATGTCTGCCTACTCCGAAGATGAGAAGTTGCTGATGCACTTCTTCCAAGATAGTCTTTCCGGGCCATCCCTCGAGTGGTACATGGGTCTGGAGCCCACTAGCGTGCGCACCTGGAAGGATCTCGCTGAAGCGTTTGTCCACCATTACCAGTACAATAGCGACTTGGCCCCGAACCGAGTTCAGCTCCAGAACCTTTCGCAGAGAAATAATGAAGGATTTAAGGAGTACGCCCAGCGGTGGCGTGAGTTGGCAGCCCGGGTTCAACTGCCGATGGTTGAACGCGAGCTCGTGTAGATGTTTGTGGCTACCCTCCCAGGGGTCTACTATGAAAAGTTAGTCAGCGGTATGTCTGGGACGTTCTCAGCTCTCATTACCATGGGCGAGCACGTCGAGAATGGCATCAAAATCGGGAAAATTCAAGGTGAATCATCCTCAGCTGGAGGAGGTGGAAAGAAACCTTATGCTGGTAAGCGACGAGAAGGAGAGGCGAGCGCTGTGACCAACGCTCGGAGGAAGGGCAAGGGCCCTCAGTAGCAGATAGCCAGTATAAATATCCCAGCAGCTCCACAGCAGCAGCAGCAGCAACTGAATCAACAGGGATATAGAAAGTACCAGAATCGAGCACCTTTGACAAACCGCCACTTCGAGGCACCGCCCATGTCGTACGCGCAACTCTTGCAGACTTTGCTTCAGCTTCAGTTAGTTCAAAAGAGGACGATGGCTCCCTTGACAGGGGCACCTCCACCAGGGTATGACGCAAATGCCACTTGCGACTTCCATACAGGGGCACCAGGCCACACAATCGAGAACTGCAAAGCCTTTAAGCATAAGGTGCAGGACCTGGTATATGCCAAGATTATTAACTTCTCCGACAATGTGGCCAATGTCACGAAAAACCCTATGCCGAATCATAGGGGGGCGGAATGAACGCCATTATCGAAGAAGAGAGTGCAGATCTGTTGACTGATGTCAAAGACCTAAAGACGCCGCTTAGCTTCGTCAAAGCTAAGTTGCTGAAGAGAGGGTTCTTTCCAGGATGCGGAGAGTTATGCATGGACTGTGCTACACATTCTGACGGATGTGAGCAGCTGGTAGAAGGAATCCAAAGTCTGATGACTGAGGGGATTTTGCAGTTCAGCCGGAGGGCTGACAGTGTATCAGGAGAGGTCATGTTGAAGCAGGCCGATGAAGTCGCCACAATTACCATCCCTCGCCAACCAATAACCATTTCTGCGCCCAGACCGCCTACAATCACTATTACTAAAGCCGGGCCGATACCATTCGAGAGCACTAACGCCGTTCCGTGGCATTATGGGGCTGAAGTCTATTGCACCGGTCAAAGGTTGGAGCTAGAGCCGTATGGGTCGACTGTGGAGAATCTCGCAGGGGTCAGTGGTATTACTCGCAGTGGTAGAGTATTTGCGCCGCCAGAGGTCGTGGCAGAGAAAGCGGTCAGAGCTGATGCGGCCGATAAGGGTAAAAGCAAAGTCGTCGAAGAGGCCCCGTATGGGGTAGAGAAAGATTTGCGTGTCAAATATGCCGAGGAGTTTATGCGGTTAATCCAAAAGAGCGACTACAAGATTGTAGACCATCTCCATCAGACGCCCTCGAAGATTTCTATTCTCAACTTGTTGCTGTGTTCTGAAGCACACCGCAACGCGCTACTGAAGGTATTGAACGCTGCCTACGTACCGCAAGAGATATCGGTGAATCAGCTAGAAGAGGTGGTAGCCCATGTTAATGCTGGCAATGAGCTAGGTTTCACAGATTTAGAGCTGACGCCAAAAGGAAGGGATCACAACAGCGCCTTGCACATCTCGATAGAGTGCAGGGGAACAATCATGTCGCACGTCCTGGTGGACACGGGTTCGTCGCTTAATGTCCTTCCGAAGAAGGCATTAATGAAGTTGGACACTCGCGGATTGCTTTGCACGCCCAGTGATCTGGTGGTGAAAGCATTCGACGGGACTAAACGCCACATTTTCGGGGAGGTGACCCTGTCGATCCAAGTTGGTCCGGAAACGTTCGACACGGTCTTTTATATTATGGATATCATGCCTGCCTACAGTTGCCTCTTGGGCCGGCCGTGGATCCATGCTGCTGGTGCCGTGACCTCCACGTTGCACCAAAAGCTCAAATATGCTGTCGGAGGAAGCATAGTAACCGTGTGCGGCGAGGAGGACATAATGGTGAGCCATTTGTCATCCTTTAAGTATGTTGAAATGGATGGCGAAATCCATGAAACTCTTTGCCAGGAATTCGAGGCCGTCAAAGTGAAAGAGGTAGCTCCTGTGGTCACAGAGAAGCCAGAGATGAATCTCTCCTCATTCAAAGAAGCTCGGGCCGTCGTCCAAGCTGGTTCTACCCCAGGCTGGGGGCATATTTTGGAGATACCGAACAAGCAGGATAAGTTTGGATTGGGGTACTCTCCTGAAGCTGAAGCTTCTTCTTCTTCGTCTAGCAGTGCGTCTCGTGCTAAGGGGCCGATCCTATTTACCAGTGGCGGAGTGATTTTCGAAAGCGTCAACGCGGCGTCTGAAGACAGCGGGGATAGCGATTGTGATCTCGACTCTTGGATTTAGCCAAGCAAGCCGGGAAAGCGCCTCAACAATTGGACCATCAAGGATATCATCCAGCTGACAAGTAAAGAGTAATGATTTACTTTTTACAATCATTGTACAACCCTATGTCCTACCCGGGGCATAACGGTTTTATTGTCAGGGCCTTGTTGGATTATGTACATGCATTTTGTTAATAAATCAAAGGCGTTTTCTTCGTATTCAAATATTGTGCTCTCTGTTATTCCTGTTTTATATTTGTTTTGAAAAACAGTAAAATGGCAATGGGGTTTGTGCTAACCTGCATATTCTTGTTTTAAACTTAACCCTTGTTATTGCAGGATCCACATAACAGATGACATCGACTCTGGACCTTCTACGGCTCACTTCGACTTCGATTGCCCGATCTATCAAGCCGAGGAAGAGATTGATGAAGACGAAGACCTTCCTGAAGAGTTGGCCCTCTTGTTGAAACAAGAGGAAAAGGTTATTCTGCCTCATGAGGAGGAGATTGAGATCGTAAATCTGGGTTCTGAAGAGCTCATCAGAAACGTCAGGATAGGGGCTGCGCTGCAGAGTGATGTCAAGCAGAGATTGGTCGAGATGCTTCGAGAGTATAGTTACGTCTTTGCTTGGTCATACGAAGATATGCCCGGACTTGACACGGACATCGTGGTCCACCACATGCCGTTGCGAGAAGATTGCCCTCCCGTTAAGCAGAAGCTTAGGAGGACGAGACCAGATATGGCCGTTAAGATCAAAGAAGAAGTGCAGAAACAACTCGATGCTGGCTTCTTAGCGGTCACCACTTACCCTCCGTGGGTCGCCAATATAGTGCCTGTACCGAAGAAGGACGGTAAGGTACGCATGTGCGTCGATTATCGGGATTTAAATAGGGCGAGCCCTAAAGATGATTTCTCGTTGCCTCATATCAATGTGTTGGTCGACAACACAGCTCAGTTCTCCGTGTTTTCGTTCATGGATGGCTTCTCCGGTTACAATCAGATCAATATGGCGCCGGAGGACATGGAGAAAACGACGTTTATCACCCCCTGGGGAACATTTTGCTATAAGGTAATGCCCTTCGGTCTGAAGAACGCAGGGGCCACTTACCAACAAGCAATGGTAACTTTGTTTCATGATATGATTCATCATGAGATCGAGGTCTATGTTGATGACATGATTGCGAAGTCCCAAATGGAGGAAGAGCATCTGGTCAACTTATTGAAGCTTTTTGAGAGGCTTAGGAAGTTCAGGTTGAGGCTGAATCCTAACAAATGCACTTTCGGAGTGCGGTCCGGAAAGTTGCTGGGGTTTATCGTTAGTGAACGAGGTATCGAGGTTGATCCTGCGAAAATAAAAGCCATTCAAGAAATGCCAGCGCCGAAAACAGAAAAAGAAGTTTGTGGTGTCTTGGGCAGAATAAACTACATTGCAAGGTTTATCTCTCAGCTCACGGCCACTTATGAACCGATGTTCAAGCTTTTAAAGAAAGATCAGGCGATTACTTGGAATGAGGATTGCCAGAAGGCATTCGACAAGATAAAGCAGTATCTCCAAGAACCTCTAATCTTGATACCCCCAGTGGCTGGACGGCCATTAATCATGTACTTGACAGTTCTTGAGAATAGTATAGGGTGTGTTCTCGGTCAGCACGACTAGACGGGCAGAAAAGAGCATGCCATTTACTACTTGAGTAAAAAGTTCACTGAGTGTGAATCTCGATACTCGATGCTGGAGAAGACGTGTTGTGCACTAGCTTGGGCTGCCAAACGTCTACGACAGTACATGCTCAATCACACCACCATGCTGATTTCGAAGATGGATCCGATCAAGTACATCTTCAAGAAGCAGGCTCTTTCGGGCAGGATTGCCAGGTGGCAAATAGTGTTAACGGAATATGATATTCAGTACGTCTCCCAGAAGGCCATCAAGGGAAGCGTATTGTCTGGTTACCTTGCCGAGCAGCCGATCGAGGACTACCAGCCGATGAAGTTTGAATTCCCTGACGAGGATATTATGTTTCTCAAAGCGAAGGATTGTGATGAGCCATTGCCCGACGAGGGGCCAGATAGGAAATCCCAGTGGAAGTTGATATTCGATGGGGCGGTTAATTCCTATGGAAGTGGCATCGGGGCTATCATCACGACTCCCCACGGATCCCACATCCCGTTTACTGCGAGACTGACGTTTCCAGTTACCAATAATGAGGCGGAGTATGAAGCATGCATCATGGGTCTAGAGGAGGCAATTGATTTGAGAATCAAGAATCTAGACGTATATGGCGACTCAGCGCTTGTGATCAACCAAATTAAAGGGGAGTGGGAGACTCGTCAATCGAATTTGGTGCCGTACATGAATTACGCCAGAAGGCTGCTTCCATTCTTTGATCGAGTGGAACTCCATCATGTGCCCAGGGCTGAAAATCAGATGGCTGATGCCTTAGCCACATTGGCTTCAATGTATAAAGTCAATTTTTGGAATGAGGCTCCAAGAATTGTCCTGTCTCGTCTTGATAGACCGGCATTTGACTTTGCAATCGAGGAAGCCGCCGACGGCAAGCCATGGTTCCATGACATCCAAACCTTCCTTATGACTAAGGAGTATCCTGTGGGTGCGTCAACCCAGGATAAGAAGACTCTGAGGAGGCTGTCTAGAAACTTTTATCTCAATCCTGATGGAGTTCTGTATAAGAGAAACCACGATCTCTTGCAAATCAGATGTGTAGATGAGAAAGAGGCGAGTATGCTCATGGAAGAAGTCCATGAAGGCACATTTGGTACGCACGCCGGCGGGCATGCCATGACGAGAAAGATCCTGAGAGCAGGAGACTACTGGCTGACGATGGAGTCGGATTGCTTCAGATTCCCGAAGAGATGTCATAAATGCCAGATTTATGCTGATAAAGTTCATGTGCCGCCGTGCCCGTTAAATGTCATGTCCTCCCCGTGGCCGTTCTCCACGTGGGGCATCGACATGATAGGCAAGATCGAGCCCACTGCATCTAACGGTCATCGCTTCATTCTTGTAGCTATCGACTACTTCACCAAGTGGGTGGAGGCAGCCTCGTATGCTAACGTGACCAAGCAGGTAGTGGCTAAATTCATAAAGAGGGACATCATCTATCGTTACGGAATTCCCGAGCGGATCATTACTGATAATGGTTCGAATCTGAATAACAAAATAATGAGGGAGCTGTGCCAGAGTTTCAAGATTGAACATCACAACTCATCTCCTTACCGGCCGAAGATGAATGGCGTCGTCGAAGCCGCCAATAAGAACATAAAGAAGATTGTTCAGAAGATGGTTGTGACATACAAAGATTGGCACGAGATGCTGCCGTTTGCACTGCACGGTTATCGTACGACGGTACGTACGTCAACCGGGGAAACTCCTTTCTCCTTAGTGTACGGTATGGAAGCTGTCCTACCGTTAGAAGTGGAGATTCCCTCTTTGCGAGTTTTGGTTGATGTGAAACTCGACGAGGCAGAATGGATTACGAATCGTCTGAACCAACTCAGCCTGATGGACGAGAAGAGGTTAGCATTGATTGCATTTGGTCGTCTGTACCAAATTCGAATGAAGAAAGCTTATGATAAGAAGGTGCGTCCTAGAAGCTTTCAGATGGGTGATCTCGTCCTGAAGAAGATTCTTCCGCCACACTCCGATCACCGGGGCAAGTGGACTCCGAATTACAAAGGTCCATACGTCGTCAGCAACGTCTTCTCGGGAGGAGCTTTGTTGTTATCCACGATGGATGGTGAAGATTTTGCATCCCCGGTGAACCCGGACGCAGTTAAAAAATACTTTGCTTGAAAGCGACCCGCTGGACAAAAAAGAAAGAGTCCAGGCAAAAAAGGGACATCCCGGCGAACCAAAAACATAATAAAAGGTTCAGGCAAAAATTAGGGATATATTGAAAAAATGTACACCCGCGAAGTCGAAAACCTACACTGGGCGACTTCGGCAAAAAAGGGTATCCCGGTGAACTGAAAACCCGCAACGGGCGGTTCACGCAAATGTTAGGGATTTGAAAAAGCAAATGACTGCGTTCCGCGTGTGGACTTTCATTGTTTAGTGGTTTGGAGGACCTGAGGGCCGTTTATCTGAATCAATCTCTTCCGAAGCTGAAGCGTCGGAGAAGTATCGAAGTCGAGTGGGTCATAGAGGGATCAACTCATGGTGTTCGTCTACGCCTCGTTGCCGACATTTGTATATACTGATGTATATTTATGTTTTATTTTTGTGCGGCTTCCTCATTCCAGGAGCTTGCCTCTATTGTAAAACATTTTTACCCATTCAGGGGTACATTATCAATAAAATGCATACTATTCAGCAATTCAGTTTGTCTGTTTAACATTTATCTGTTTTGTTTGCGAAAAAGAACGCCGATGTTTTTGATAAAATGCGTATACGTAAACTTACTGGCCTAGGCCACTGATTGTTGAAACAATTAATTGCTTGAATATTGTCGCGAGATGATAACCTTGATAGGTCCCTTTGAGAAGGGTATCTTGTCTGTTTGTTTGCGTTGTTACAGGTGTAGCATATTCCAGACAGAGCGTCGTGCGCATCCCCAAAGCAGGATGATTCCTCCTTCTCTAGCAGAGTTCAGAAGCCTCTCCCCGCAGAGTCTGAACGCGAGATAATGAGCATTGATATGTCTCCCCAGGCAGAGATGATTCTCTTCCCCAAGCAGATACGTCCTGAAGGAACGTCACCTCCTCAGCTGAGTCACGCGCCAAAGCATGATTTCTTCCCCCCGCACCGGGTCACAAGTGCAGGTTTCATAGAAATGGTGATGCGCCGAAGCATGAATTCATCCCCCCGCACCGGGTCACAAGTGCAGGTTTCATAGGAAGCTACTCGTACGCCGAAGTATGCAGCAACTGATGGCGCCAGACTGAAGTCTCCAGCGGAATTGAAATTCCCCACCAGAGTTGTACTCTCCCCCGAAGTCAGATGATTCCCTCTTCCCCAGCATCATGTTGGAACAGCTGATGCTATATTCCCCACCAGAGTTGTACTCTCCCCCAAAGTCAGATGATTCCTTCTTCCCCAACGGAATTGAAATTCCCCACCAGAGTCGTACTCTCCCCCGAAGTAGGATGATTCCTTCTTCCCCAGCGGAATTGAAATTCCTCATCAGAGGCGTACTCCCTCCAGCGAAGCAGTTGGGACCATGAGTGGTTTTCCCCAGTAGAGCATTGAACAACTGATGTTGTATTCTCCCCAGAGTCGTACTCTCCAGCGAAGTAGAATGACTTCTCCTTCCTTAGCCGAGTTTGTAGATACCCCATGAGAGCCGAATCCTTGGAAGTTGATCAGACCATGATTGGTTTTCCCAAGTGGGAGTGTTGAGCAGCTGAAGTTGTTTCCCCACAGAGTCTTATCTCCAGAAGAGTAGCCATGACGGCCATGCAATTTATTCTCGCGATTGACATCGCTTTCCCCTCAGCAGGTCCAGGTTCTCGTAGAGCTTCGTTCCCCTGCGGTAGTCAACTGAAGTTGTTTCCCCCGCAGCAGTCAACTGAAGTTGTGTCCCCTGTGGAGTCCAATTGAGATTGGCGACCATGTTCTCCTCGACAGGATGATTCCTCTACCTGAGTAGTTCTTCCCCCTTGACAGGAGGATTCTCCCTTCGACATTTATTTTGCTGACGGGATCGCATCAACGTGCATGATTGCATAGCATTTATCATAAACGCATAACATTTCCACCGCGTGGAGCCTTATGCCATTGCTGAAGCATATGCATAATAAACATGATCTAGGTTGTTACCGTTCTTGTTTTGCAGGTGTTCCGCCACAGAATTGATTGCTCAGGATGATTCCTGATATTCTCCCCAACGAAGTCGCTTGCTCAAGATGATTCTTGAGATCCCCAGCGAAGTCTTCAGTTCAAGATGATTCTTGAATTCCTCAGCAGGGCCGTTTGCTTAAGATGATTCTTAAGACCCCAGTGCAGTCACCAGGGTCGATTGGCTTAAGATGATTCTTAAGCTCCCTAGTAGGGTCCCTAGTGAAGGTTGCCCAGGATGATTCCTGAAGCCCCAAGAGAGCCGAATCCTTGGAAGCTGCTCAAGCCATGATTGGTTTGTCCCCAGCAAGAGTTTCCTAGGATGATTCCTGGAATCCCCAACAGAGTGTTCTCTCAGGATGATTCCTGAAATCTCCAGAATGGCTATCAATTCAAGATGATTCTTGAAGTCCCCGATGGAGTTACTTGTTCAAGATGATTCTTGAAGTCCTCAGCAGAGTTGATTCCTCCAGAATGATTTCTGGACCCCCGGAGCGGAGTTACTTGATAGTTCTCCAGATTCCCCAGCGGCGAAGCATCCTCCCCAGCAGGTTTTCTAAAGGCGAAGTTGAAATCTCCCTTGAAGACTCCATGATTGAAGTCTGACCGTGTTAATGAAGCAGTTCTCTTAGCTGATGCGGAGTGCTTGATGGCAGAGGTTTAGATGTTCCCAGTTGGCTCATGATTGACCAAGGATTCTATTTCCGACTTGCTGATGAAGTCCGGCTGATGCCTGACAGTAATGCGGAATGCCTGATGGCATGATCAACCTGATGGTTGAAGTCCGACTGATGCCCGACAATTCCTTTGAATGCCTGATGGCATGATCAACCTGATGGTTGAAGTCCGGCTGATGCCCGACAGTTTCTTTGGATGCCTGACGACATGATTGACTATGTGTTACCGGTTACCGTGTGACCAATTCCCCAATGAAGTTTCTTCACCTTGACGGCGAGGTCAGATTATGTTCCTTTCCGGCGGCAATGTTGGATGATTGTTCTGACGGCGATGTCAGATGATGTAGTTCTCCAGCGGCGATGTTGGACGTTTGTTTCTGGCGGCGATGTCAGATTCGTTAGTTTTCCAGCGGCGATGTTGGATGTTTGTGTCTGGCGGCGATGTCAGTTGATTTAGTTTTCCAGCGGCGATGTTGGGTGTTTCTCAGATCCTTTGTATCTCCAGCGGCGAGGTTGGACGGTTGTTTCTGGCGGCGATGTCAGGTGATTTAGCTTTCCAGCGGCGATGTTGGATGTTTTAGTTCTCCAGCGGCGATGTTGGGTGTTTTTGTCAGATTCGTTAGTTTTCCAGCGGCGATGTTGGGTGTTTTTGTCAGATTCGTTAGTTTTCCAGCGGCGATGTTGGATGTTTGTTCCCTGGCGGCGATGTCAGGTGGTTTAGTGTTCCAGCGGCGATGTTGGGTATTTTGTTTGTGTTCGACGGCGATGTCAAATCCTCCAATTCTCCAGCAGCGATGTTGGATGTTTGCTTCTGACGGTGATGTCAGATTCTTCGTTGTTCTCCAGTGGCGATGTTGGATGTTGGCTTCTGACGGTGATGTCAGACTCTTTGTTGTTCTCCAGCGGCGATGTTGGATGTTTATTTTTGACGGCGGGGTCAGATTTAGTTCTCCAGCGGCGATGTTGGGTGTTTTTCAGAGTTATGTTTGGTTGACGGTGATGTCAGGTGGTTCTTCAGTTCTCCGGCGGCGATGTTGGATGTTCGTTTCTGGCGGCGATGTCAGTTGATTTGGTGTCCCAACGGCGATGCTGGGTGTTTATCAGATTCTCTATTTCTCCAGCGGTGATGTTGGGTATCTGGATGTTTGTTTGACGGCGATGTCAGATTCTCTAGCCCTCCAGCGGCAATGTTGGGTGTTTTGGATGTCTAATGACAGTATCAATGGAATTTAATGTGGATAGCTGACGGCGATGTCAGATCAGTATTTCTCTAGCTAGTTGCCGTGCAGCTATTTTTCCAGTTTTCGGAGATTTGTTCCCCTCAGAGTACCGTGTGCTCGTGCTGTTGGCAAATTTCCGGGTTTATCGGTATTCAACCGTCTCGCACCTTGATTGGCTGAGGGTCGTTCGCTTCTCACCCAGTCAGGTTCAAGCCGTTTGAATAGGGGCAGCTGTTGCACCCCAAAATTTGACCAACATTTATTTAACCATCAAGAGTTGTATGAGACTTTGAAGCTAGCCAAGAGGGCTATTCAAATGTTCAAAGGTTGATACCTTTGTCAGAGAACTCAAGAGATCCTCAGAGGAATTGGTTGAAACCAAGGTTGTGTGCCTCATAACATGAGAGTTGTGGGAGCTCCTCAGATGATTCTGAGACTATGAGGATGGACTTGAAGCTTTGAGAAAGCTTGTGAGATGTCTTGAAAGCCATCATGAAGCCTAGAGAGGTCATTGTACAAGAATTCAGAAGATTCAACCATGAGTGGTAGAATTAGGGTTTGACTGGGTCAACCCTATGTCAACTGATGATTTGGAGAGGGTTGAGACCTAATCCAAGAGCCATGTGATTATGGAATGATGTATTGAGATACTATAAGTATGATTCCTATACCAACTCATCATGATTGAGGAGTTTGAGAAGTTTCAAGTCAGGGTTTCTAAGGATTGTCAGTGAAAAATCCCCTAGTTTGATCCCTATCTTCAAGGCAGTTTAGCTCAAGATGTGATTGTCATCTCATCTTCCCCACAACATGAATGTTGTAGAGCTTGTTCTTAGATTTAATTTTAGTGGTAGAAGTCCTTGATAGGATTTTTGGAGCTCAAGTTATGGTTTTGACAAATTACAGGTCATCTGAGGTATGTGAATCTGGGTCCTTGAAAGTCACCCAACTTGCAGACAACTTTTTCCCTAGTAGGATGATTCCTATGGATTCTTGGTCAACATGAATGTTGAAGAGCATCTTCTTAGATTTCTAGAGAGTACTAGAAGTCCTTGATAGGATTTGTATAACTCAACTTATGGCTTTGACAAGCCAAGGGCATTTTTGTCATTTGGAGGTTATAGGTCATTTCAAGCATAAGGCTATATCTCCTACTTCCAAGCTTCAAATGGAAAAATCTTCAACATCAAACTTGCTTAGAATGATGTTTTAAGGCTATTAGGGAGGTCATGAGATGTTGAAAAGGCTCATATCAAAAAGTGATAAAAATGGCCTAAAAATGAGGCATAAGTTAATTCAAGTGAATTTAAAAAATGGAAATCCCAAGTTATAAGTCCAAACCATGTCATGTAATAGGTCATTTTGACTCCAAATGACATTCTAAGAACAATGGTTCAGCCATAATTTTGATTTGAGGCTGGCGTCATAGGGATGCTTTGGAATTTGATTACTTGCATCTTAAGGTACCAAACCAAAACTCAACAAACAAGGAAGATATGCATTGTACCTTGCCCTAAATCTCATGTGGGGATAAATTCAAGTCAGAATGGGAAGTTACATGAAGTTTGGCATGAGATACCATGTAAGGAGAATGAGAATTCAAAATACCATGACATGAAAAGATCAATTTCTCATTGGATTGTTCTAGGGGGTTCTAGATGATTCTAAACCACCCTATAAGATGTTTCTAACTTGCTCAGATGCAAGGTTGGTGTTAATTGGTGTAGAGAAGAGAGAGTGAAATCAAAAAGCTTCCATTGCAAGTCACATTCAATCTCTCCATTCTTCATCATTCCCATTCCTTTTTTCTTCACAAACCTTCTCCATAGATCTTTCTGAGTGTGCGCATGCTGAATTGAAGCTCCATTTATGGAAGATTGAAGGTGTTCACATTGGATTTGCAAAGAAGCAATTGTCATTGAATCTTGTAGTGCAAGCTCTCTCCCCCAAATCTTTTGCAAACAGAAGAGATTTCATCATCCAAGGATCATTCTTGAAGAGTTTCAAGCCTTGAAAGCAAGGGTTTCATCATCTACCATATCAAGAAGCCAGGTTTGCAAAATCTCTTTCACCTCATAATCTAGGCATGGTTAGGTTAAGTTATTAGTGTAGAGCTGTTAGAGACAACTAGGTGATCAATTCTGAGGACTTAGGGATCAATTGGTGAAGTTTCATTCATGGATGCCATTTCTTGATGGAGCAAGAATGAGTGATATAATGAATGATAATGCTAGTTTAATAGTTGATTTTGATTAGTGGAATGTGACGATCATTTTGATGTAAAGAAATTTGAGTTTGGTTGAAGTTGAGTATTGGTCATATTTTGAGATTAGCTTGGTTACACCTTCGGGTTTGGTGATAGAGATCATTTCAATGAAAACCAAGACCATAGGCATGATCAGGGTGAAATTCTGAGCAAGATTGTGTTTTACATGTTGAGAATTGATGATGATATGAGAGAGAACGAAAGGATGGAAATCTGTGCATGGAAGCTGCGTTTTCATGGGGTTTCTGCAAACCCTAGGTCCAAGGAAGAAGAAGACCTCTCGTCCATTGGATAAGGCTTGACCACTTGACTTGAGAAGGGATCTAACGGTCCACGTTTAATTTGGATTTTGGAGGGATTTCAGAAGCAGCGCAACGCTGCGTTTCATTAAAGAAGCATCCTGGGCTTAATGGATTATTGTTATCTGAACCCCCTTTTCAAGCCCAATTGAGTTTTGCACTATAATTCTTTGATATTTGCACCGTTCGTTTTTCTTTTTCTTTTGATTTTATCATTTAATTTCTGATTTTGAATTGGGCCAGGCGCATTTCTATTCGTACCCCTCATTCTGGGCCCATGTGTGATTTTAACTG
The DNA here is from genome assembly GCA_963859935.3 of Lathyrus sativus. Taxonomy (NCBI): domain Eukaryota; kingdom Viridiplantae; phylum Streptophyta; class Magnoliopsida; order Fabales; family Fabaceae; genus Lathyrus; species Lathyrus sativus. The sequence goes on along the minus strand of CAWUDS030005688.1, from coordinate 27,355 downwards.
GATAGGTTTACTATCTGCACCCATGCTTCATTTTTCATTTCATTTTTATTCCATTTTATGTCATACTTTAAAAAATCATAATAAATTGAAAAATAAAGCTTTTTTCATGGGAGTTTTTTCTTCATTTTCATATTTTTGTCTAGAAAAATATAAAATAAAAATATTTTCCATATCATGCATTTTAATATTTTTTGCATATTTTCTTTTTTAATGGCATTTTAATGCTTTTATATTGATATATGATTTTGTAGATTTTAGTTTAGGTAGCTCCCTTAGTATTTTTAGGTCAATCTTTTTAGGGTAATTAGATATAGGTTTTAGCTTCCCCCTGGATTTATTCCATATTTTTGTGATGATTTTTAGGATAGTTTTGATTAGATAATTCTAGGTTGTGTAGAATTAGGTTAAACTTCAACATAGGTCCATAATAACTTTAGATTTTTGTGTTTTTAGGACAATTTAGACTATGGGACATATATGGGTATTAAGGGTAGGTATGTAGGTTCCCTTAGAAATCATATTAGGATTTAATATAGTAGTATTCTATTTTTAGTTGATTTTTGTATTGGTTGATTGTTTGTGTTGCCTTTAGGGCATGTTTGCTTGTTGTTTGCTTTGCTTTGTGGGCTTGGAGAGCTTAATCTTGTTCTAAGGAGCATTGAGGAGCATAGTAGAAGACTTGAAGATGCATTGAGGAGCTTGAGAGCTTGACCTTATTTCCTTTTTGTTGTTTTAGGGTTAGGAATTAGGAAGATCTTAGATTTAGATAACTTCTTTCTCAAACATGGATGGTATCTGTCACCTCCATTCCTCCCTATGATTCAAAGTCCTTCCCTGGTATACACCTCTCTCCTTTGGAGGGATAAGTGATGTACCTAGGAAGTAGAACTTTTGAGGGAACCATTCCTTTGATGTTGAACCCTTATAGGTCACCTTTGGTGGTCAAATAAGCAGTTCAATATCCCCCAGCTTATCCAGTAAGTGATTTTTTCTGGTTTGATTGCCTTGAGAGATGCAGAGCCTGAGCTTGAAGATGAAGATTTCATTGAAGAGTATTGAAGAGGATGAATCCTTGAATATTTCCATTCCAGCTGAAGCTTGAAGAGTAGCAAAAGCAAGTTGACACTTGGAGATCCCTGAAGATTAGGTGAAGCCTGAAGGTGGAGCTGATCAAAGAAGCTGAAGCTTAAAGGAGAAGATAAGTTGAAACTTATGTTGTAGGGTTGATACCTGGAAAAGCAATTGATATTTGTCAAGAATATTTGAAGTTTGAAGACTGAGTTGCTGTTGGTTGAGCTGAAGCTTGAAGTTGAGAGAGGAGTTGATCTGCTTTCTTTTTCTTTTCTGTATTGATGTGTTTTGTTTGACTTGTTTGATGCATTAGAATAAGTTCATATCTAGAATAGGTAGAATCTAGGAGCATGATTGCATTAGAGGTTGTGTTTCTCCCTCTGCTTGTATTGTTACTGTGTGGGTTTGCTTGCGGGTATTCGGTAGAGCCCAGCTCCCTTGCCCATGTGGTTTGTTTGCCTGATTGCATTTCGTTTCATTTTATCTGTATGATTGCAGTTTACTGTTTATTGCTTGATAGCATGTTGTTTATATTTCAGTATGATTACTGTTATCCATTCTGGCTTGAGGTTGAGACGAGCTTGTGGAGGCTGAAGCCCCACACACATTTCCTCCCTCACTTGCATTACATGCATTTTACTGTTAAGCTGATGCTTTGTCTGTTTTGGTGTATCATTGACATGATCCCTTAGGACTCTCATTTCCTTTGATAAGGATTTGATGATAGAATCTTAGGTTGAAACCTATGCATGACAACTTCTAGCAGTTCCCTGTTTAAACCTCAACCATAGGATGAATCCATGGCATGATAACAGTAGGACTTGATAGTCTCCCTCCTAGTTGGGCCTGTTCTCTTCTCATCTCAAAACAGTTTAAGATAAAGTAATCATGAATGATTTCTTTCGTACGTTACGAGCCTTAAGCTATCTGAGAAAGGATTGTGGGAGAGTTTCTTTTCCACAGTCTGGATGTTTAGTATGGTACCCTTTGGGTGACATGCGACGCATTCACTCTCAGGTCATAGTCTCTAGTGCGGTTGAAATTGCAAACACAATAAAAAACACTTCTTTCGTAAAAGACAGGAAATAAACCGTAGTTTCCCGAACTACGTGAGCTCTGATCTCTCATACCTGTTGAGAGTACGTAGGCACAAGATGGGGATCTCTTGGCGAGCTACCTTCCCCCATAACCCTTCGTAGGCCAAACTACGTCGACTCTGATTTCTCATTCTCTGATGAGAATACGTAGGCATAAAGCGCGACGCTTTGCCAAGTCATTTTTCTTTTCTGTTTCAGCCAGCCTTGATAGATAGATAGAATAAAACCAACCCGTCTAAGTAAACTCAACAAGCGAGGATCCCGTCGAGTACGACGGACGTGAGGGGTGCTAATACCTTCCCCTTGCGTAACCGACTCCCGAATCCAGACAACGGTTGCGACGACCTTGTCTTACCCTTTTTTCGTCAGGTTTTTCCGATCGTTTCCTTTCCCGCTCTGAGGGATAAATAACGAAAGGTGGCGACTCTTCTGTTGTGCCGGCACCTTATTTCCGCGCAAGCGACACATGCTCTATTAGCACCCCTTGTATTGGACCCATGCGAGATTTGCACTTGTTTCTCCTGCTAGTTACACCTCCCCCTGGTTCATGTTTAATTTCTTTTTCTTTATTTCTTTTTTGTTTTAATGCTTGTTAGATTTAATTCATAATAAATAGTGAATGTTGGTAATAAATTCTGGAAAAATTTGTGGACATAGATTGAGATGTGTAGAATATTTCCATGCTTTTTATTTTAATTTTTCATGCATTTTCCATTTATTTCATATTTTCTCTTTTAGTGTGTTTTTAATAATGGAATAATGTTGTTCTGAATTTGTTCATTTTATTTCTCATCCATACTTCTGAGTTTGATCTTGAAATTTTACATGCTGATTGTGTACATGTGGCTGATGTTGTGTAATTTTTGTTATGATTTTTAGATGATTTTAAACAAGGTTTTAGGATAGTGGTTTAGGAGTATTCATGATTGGATCCCCTTAGTGTGCCTTTGAAACTTTAGATTTAGCTTGAACCTTTTGACTTAGGCTTAACCCCTGATTTTTGGACTATAGCATGTTGATACATGTAAGATAGCATAGTGTTTTCCTTAGAATTTTTAGGGTTGATTTTCCATCAGTTCCCCTTTCAAATATTCCTTTGCTTAATTAGGATCCTTCATTGTGAGTATAATTCCTCCCGTGGAGGAATTCCCTGCCTTTCACATTGGAGTAGAGCCTAAGCAAGCTTTCTAAAGGAAATGGAGGTGGTTGAGTGTCTGTGGTAAGTTCCTGTGGAACTTACCTTGCTTCTCACCTCCATTCTCCTAAAATTTCCTCACTCATTCTTTTTAGGAACCTTCTAGAGGTAGCACAGTCCCTCCTGTAGGGGGAATAGTGCACACCTCTTGAAGGAGCCAAACCCTTAGGATTACCCCAAGATCTCTCATAGTTGGTTGAGTGCCTGGGATAAGTTCTTGTGGAACTTACCCTGGCCTCCCAACACCCAATTTCTTTCCGTAGGATAGACGCTTGTATGATTACCCGGGGATTGAACCCCTTTCTTTTTGTAAATTCCTTTCCTTCTCTTGAAGATGGTGTGGACTTGAAGAACAGTTATAGACGTTGGATTGGATGGCTTTCAGAAGATTGCTCTGCTGTGTAGATTGCTGGCTTGTTTTCCCTGTTTGTCTGTTTTCTTCTTGTTTATCTGTATTGATGTGACTTGCTTGGAGTGTTGCATTAGTAGTAGGCTTCATGTAGACGATCATAGGCCTAAGAGCATCCTAAGGGTTGAGCTTCTCCCCTTGCTTGTATTGCATTAGAGGTTGAGTTTCTCCCTCTGCTTGTATTTTTACTGTGTGGCTTTGCTTGCTGGTATTTGGTAGAGCTCGGCTCCCTTGCCTGTGTGGTGTGTGGTCTGTTTGATTGCTTTTACTTTCTTCTATTATCTTTGCGTACGCCAAACTGCTGGAACTGTTTGTTAACCCTCCTCGAAAATATAGTGAATCTGAATTCCCGTAATTCGTATTATCCTGTACTACGTAAGCTCTGATCTCTCATATCTGTTGAGAGTACGTAGGCACAATACTGATGTATTGGCGAGCCACCTTCCCCGTAACCCGTAGTTAGCCGAACAACGTTGACTCTGATTTCTCACTCTCTGATGAGAATACGTAGGAATAAAGCGCGACGCTTTGCCGAGTCATTTTGTTTTTGTTTCAGACCAGCCTTGATAGGTAGATAATAAATAAACCCGTCAGATAAACACAACAAGCGTGGATCCCGTTGAGTACAACGGACGTGGGGGTGCTAATACCTTCCCCTTGCATAACCGACTCCCAAATCCAGAGATTGGTTGCGATGACCTTGTCTTATACCCTTTCGCTAGGTTTTTTCGATCGTTTCCTTTCCCGTTTTGAGGGATAAATAACGAAAGGTGGCGACTCTTCTGTTTTGCCGGTACCTTATTTTCGTGGTAGCGACAGCTGGCGACTCTGCTGGGGACTTGATAGTTTCCTGGGGATCCAACGTCCCTGTACGAGAGTCAATCCTAGCGCTTGTGTGTTTACCTGTTGGGTTGTGTTTATTGATCGCATTTTACTTTCTGCATTTTATTTCAGTATGATATGATTATATGTGTTGTTGTGGGAGGGACTCTGATGAGTGATAAGCTAGACCCAGGCTTGAGAGCTACATAGTATTAGAGCAGATTAGTGGTGAACCTGCATGTTAGGCATGCACTAGTTCCCACGCAATCTGCACTCAGACAAGATTCTCTGAGATGATTTCCATTTCCAGCCCTATGGGTCGTCGAAAGGATTTCAGATCTAAGGATTATCGACTCTGGGAACCGATCACTTGTGATTCATCTAAGTGAGGTCACTTCAAGAGATGATGATGCCATACCTTATAGGTATCATATCATTATTTCTTGAAAGTCTGTGACGCTGATGAACGCATAGGATGCCGTACCTTTGTCAGTGATTAGGTCCATACCAATAAGCGGGGTCGGGTTTATTGCCGGAAACCGTAACCTTCAAACAACCTGGTTTTCTTGATAGTGAATCAGTATTGTAGGTTTCAGTACCTTTATTATCAGAGTGTGGTATTTTCTTGCTGAAGCAAAATTATGACATGCCACTTCACAGCACAGCACCGCACAGCACAACACTCTTGATTTCCTGCCGCATTTTGCATTCGCATTCACATTTTCATATTGCATTGCATCTAACACGTATCTGTGTTGCAGGTGTGTAGTTCCCTCTCGATTTTAGCAATCTTGTCCGCTCTTTGTCCATCATGGAGCCCAATGTGAGAAGAACTTTGGCCTACAAATTCCCTACTCCATACATTACTACTTTGAGGAGTTTGATTTCCTTGCCTGGTAAAGAAGTGATGGGAGATTTTAGAAGAACCTATGGGAAGCTACTCAGTGTTGTGTGCAAGCCATCTGTGTATGAATTGAACGGACTCCAGACTCTGCTTCAGTTTTATGACCCACCGTTGCATTGCTTCACATTTCCAAGCTATGTGCTGACCCCCACTCTAGAAGAGTTTTCTGCCATATTGGAGATACCCATTCTTGCTCAGGTACCCTTTTGGCCTATTGATCAGGAGTCAGATCTGACTAAGATTGCTACAGCTCTGCATATTGATGTTTCTGAGTTGAAAGGAAAGACCGTCAAGAGAAATGGAGCAGGGGGGTTCCCATTACCGTTTCTAGATGAGAGAGCCCGACACTACGCCAAGAAGGAATGCTGGGTGGCATTCAAATCTATTTTAGCGCTGTGCATATACGGTATCATGTTATTCCCCAATATTCCATATTTTGTAGATATGGATGCTCTGCGTATCTTCGTCTCGAGGAATCCAATCCCAACCTTGCTCAGAGACGTGTACCATTCGGTGCACTACAAGAACGAGAATAGAAGAGGTAAAAGTGTATCCTGTTGTGCTTCACTGTTCTACAGATGGTTTGTCACCCATCTACCTAAGGATGGTCCGTTTATAAAGACTGCAGAGACGAAAGAGTGGTCTGAGCGTCTGATGAGTTTGTCTGCCGAGGACATTGATTGGTTTGATAAAGATCGTCTGAGGAGTGAAATTATTTACAGCTGTGGGAGCTTTCCTAATGTCCCTCTTGTGGGTAGGAAGGGATGTATCAACTACAATCCATCTATTGCTATCAGACAATTCGGGTATGCCTTGAGGGGCCCTCCAAAACACGAAGAGGTACAAGAATCTCTATACCTCACTGGTGCATTAGAAGGAGATGATCTGGTCAGATTCGAACATGCTTGGAATAACATCCATCAAAAGGGAAAGACTTTGTTGGGAAAAAGCAACAATCAGGCTTATCCTCCTTACGTGGATTGGATTCGTAACAGAGCAGAGAAAGTGCTGATGCCTTTTCCTCCTGTCAAGCCGGACTGCCCTCCAGAGCCTACCATGATTGAAATCCAGAAGTATGAGCAGCTTCAGGCTAAGAATGTAGAGCTAGTCAAAGCCAATGAAGAATTGGAAAACAAGATAGCTCAACTTCGAAGAGGAAAGAGCGAAGTCGTCTACACCTGCAAGCAGAAGATAGAGTTGATCAACCACCTGGGCGCTAATCTGACCAAAGAAACTGACTCTAGAGCGCGGCTTGGGTTGGACCTGAAGGCAATGCACAGGGTATTGACCACCAAGAAACAGGACCTTGACAGAGTGTACCAGAAGTTATCCCAATTTGAGAAGTTGTGGAACAACACTTTGACTAGCCACAAAGAGAAGGAAGAAAAAATGAAGCAGCAGATCGCCCAGTTGGAAGCTCAGGTGGAAGTCAAAGACAAGAAGATAGAGGCTGAAGCCTCACTCCGACGAGATGTCCAATACAAGATGGTTGAAGTCAAAGCAAACTTGCTGGATTACCAACTCCGAGCTGATGCTAAGAGGGTTGACAGCAATGGTGTGCTTCATGGTGGGAACATTCCAATCCCGCCACCTGTTGAGACCCCTCAGGGTGGCATCCCTGTGACTGGAGGGAATGGGAGTGGTAACGACAATGTGGTCACTAACATCGGGTTTAATGGAAATACGACTGGCGTCGGTAACGGTAATTATGATGCCAATGGCAATGGCAACACTGGAGGAACTGGTAATGCGGGGAACGCTGGGGCCGGTAACATGTATGGTGCTACTGGGTTTGCTGTTGGCAATGGCAATCAGCCATGGCTAGAAGATCGCCAAGAGGATTTGTTCTCACAGAAGAGTGCCGAGGGCGAATTGAATGATGAGGCCCGTCTGAGGTTTAAAGCACTTGAGGACAAAATGAAGAATTTCGAGAACCTGGACACTATGGGCGTCGACATGACTAAACTGGGATTGATTTATGATTTTAAGGTGCCTCCCAAATTTAAGGTACCCGACTTTGAGAAATACAAGGGCACCACTTGCCTTCGTGTCCACTTAAGGTCATACTACCGAAAGATGTGTGCTCACTCTGAAGACGAGAAGTTGCTGATGCACTTCTTCCAAGATAGCTTGTCCGGTCCATCCTTGGAATGGTATATGAGTTTGGAATCCACCAGTGTGCGTACATGGAAGGTGTAACAGCCCAAATTTCATTGAATAATTAATTATAGTAATTAATTGATTTAGTGGGATTTTTATTAATGTTGGAATTAATTTTTATTAAATTGGAATTAATAGATAATTGAGAAGGAAATTGGAAGGAAGGAAAATAAAGGAATTATATAAGAGAGAAAGAAAAGAAAAGAAAGATAGAAAACATTTGGAAAGAAAGAGGAAAGAAGAAGAAAGGAGAGAAAGAGAAGAGAAGAAGAGGAAAAGTGGAAATCATCAAGAACCAACATCAAAGCTCCGATTAATCGAGGTAAGGGTGAGAAATGTTTCTATTTGATCATTGTATGATGTTATGTATGTTGGGTTGGGGTTTTGGTAGAAGTTTTCATCACTTTCCAATTAGGGCAAAAGTTGGAATAATCGGTAGATTGATGATTTAATCGGTTGAAACTGAGCAATAACGCCGTAGAATAGTCGGGTAACATGTATTGATGCTATTTGTACTGATTTGGGTGTGTAAGAGAAGGTTGATGATGGATTGGTGAAGGAGAAGACAGAATAAGGTTCTGTTCTGCGCAGGTTCGCTGGCTCTCGCCAGGCGAGCGAAGGCGAAGCTTCGCCAGGCGAAGCCTAGCGAATGTTGGCGAATAATTATATTTAAGTCCCAGTGGACTTCGCTGGTGGGTTCGCCAGGCGAAGTGGGATAGCGAAGGTTCGCCCAGCGAAAGTGCTGGCGAATGGTGGCGAATGAAGTCAGTAGCTACTGACTTGGGCTCGCTGGGGAGTCTCGCCAGGCGAAGCCTAGCGAGTGTTCGCTGAGAGAGTTCGCCAGGCGAAGGCCAGGCGAAGGTTCACTGCGAGGGTTCGCCAGGCGAATGAAGGCGAATTTGACAGCATTTCTCTTTTGCTGTGTTGATCATGTGAAGATGGTTTGGTTGTTTCACATAGGTGGATACCTTATGATATGAATATGGATATGACCTGTTGTGATAATGTGTGCTGTGGGTAGCCTACGGGCGTGAATCCTAGAGTTGTGATATGAATGATTAATTGTAATCGGTTAAAATACATGAGAACATAATGATGATTATGTGTGTATTAATTGATGAGTTGTGAATGTTTGATTGTTGTGTACAATTATGCAATGAGTATGCATGAGAACATTTTGATATGTGTGCATAACTTATAATTGTATGATTGGTATTGCGATGTGAATACCTTGATTGTTGTGATAATTAGAGATACATGGGAATACAATGAGGAATGTATGTGTATCGTCTAATGAATTGTGAGTGCATATATGTATGCGATTGTTGTATGAATGCATGGGAACATATGTGATATGTGTGCATTGTTGTTGAATATGATGATGTGTGAACTGAATACATTGATAAATGTTTGATATATGTTGTATGTGCAATCATGATGAAATTCTCGAAGGGGTGAATTATTCGAATGCATGGGATTAAGACGCGGGAACGGTCTTAAGTGCATTTATTGTGATTGGTTGATTGTACATGCATCATTCAGTCAAGAGGCAATGTCCGTTAGTTTCGTGGAAACTAGTGGCTTGTCCCAAACCTAGAAGGGTGGGTTTGAAGCCTAGGGGACGGGCTTGGTTGTTATCGGTCTAGAAGGGTGGACCCGGTTTAAAGTAAAAACCGAAAAATGATAACGAGTTATCGGTCTAGAAGGGTGGACCCGGTTTAGAGTGAAAACCGAAAAAAGATAACGAGAGTCGGTACCGCATAGCATTGAGTCGCATTGAATATGTTGAGTCACATTGCATAATATTGTTGTTGTACAAATGTGCTTGTGAATGATTGTGAAATTAAGCATGAAGGGATGTGCTTGTGAATGTTCATAATGTTGATATATATGAACGTGATATGATTTATGACTATGAGAATGAAGTGTGGTGAGAAATGTGAATATGTGCTATATGACTACCTATATATATATATAATCTCATGCTTTGATTATTATGGTTATATTTCTCACCCTTCTGCTGTTTTATAATGCTCTATGAGGCATTGCAGATTAGGATGCTGGAGTCCTTTCGTGAAGTTAGTCTTCATTCTTTTGAGTCTGCTGCTCTGATATGTAACACCGGGTAGTTAGACTAGTATAGTCGTTCTTTTGTGATACATTGTGATGTATCAGCTGATGTGGTTTTGTAATCTAACTGACATGATGTATTAATCTGGATGACTTATGTGCATTTGAATTAATATTTTGAAAAACGATCAAATGATTTTATCTTCCGCTTAAATTGAAAATGTTACATATTATATTTTATGGAGCAAATAGCAGAAGTGGTTTATTGGTGAAATTGTGGCATTCTTCTTTTATACCTTATTATAAAACTTTTTTTTTACTCTGATAAATTGTATGTGTTTAATTGTTTTATACGCATTTATTTGGGGTATAGAAGGGGGTGTTACAATAGTGGTATCAGAGCAGGTCGGTCCGTCCGGCCAAGTTGTTAGAGTGTTTTCTTCCTGTGTGTTATTGATATGCGTGTGTCGCATTATCAATATTGGTTGTTCTTACGTGGTTCTGTGGTTGGAATTAGTAAGATGGTTGCAGGAAGGAACGACGAAGCGATTGCGGAGGCATTGACGAGATTGGCGGGGGCAATTGGGCAGAATCCTCCGGCCAATGTGAATGTGAGGAATCATGCTGATGATGGATTCCGTGCTTTGGGGAAATTCCAAAAGAATAACCCTCCGGTCTTCAAGGGAACTCATGAACCTGACAAGGCACAAATTTGGTTGAAAGTTGTGGAAAAGATTTTTCGAGTTATGAATTGCTCGGATGCACAGAAGGTGCAGTTTGGGACTCATATGCTCGAAGAAGAAGCTGAAGATTGGTGGGGTAATACTCGCCAAAGATTTGAGGAGGATGATATTGTGATTACGTGGGATTTGTTTAGAGAAACTTTTCTGGAGAAGTATTTTCCAGAGGATGTGCGGGGGAAGAAAGAGATCGAATTTCTTGAGTTGAAGCAAGGTAATTCGACGGTTGCTGAGTATGCGGCGAGATTCGAGGAGTTGATCAAATTTTGTCCTCACTATAATACTGGTAATGCTGAGAGGTCTAAGTGCCTCAAGTTTGTGAACGGTTTGAGACCCGAGATTAGACAAGCTATTGGGTACCAGGAAATCAGGCGGTTTTCTGAGTTGGTTAACAAGAGCAGAATTTATGACGAAGACAGTAGGGCTAGATCCAGCCACTACAAGAGCCTAAGTGATAAGAAAGGAAAAGGTCAATTCAGAGGAAAACCTTATGTGACTCCTGTAGACAAAGGGAAGCAGAGAATGGGTTATGGCAAGAGGCCAAGTGGGGGAGTTTCTACTCCGGTGAGATGTTATAGGTGCGGTGAAGAGGGACATCGTGCTCCTGAATGCAAAAGTGTTGAGAAGACGTGTTTTAAGTGTGGCAAGTCAGGCCACAAGGCTCTGGAATGCAGAAGTGGTACGGGCGTGACTTGCTACAATTGTGGTGAGCAAGGGCACATTAGTACCAAGTGCGATAAGCCGAAGAAGAATCAAGGGAGCGGGAAAGTGTTCGCTCTATCTGGATCTGAGACTGCTAGCGACGATCGATTGATCAGAGGTACGTGTTTTATTAATGGTATACCTTTGATCGCTATAATTGATACCGGAGCTACGCATTCTTTTATTTCTTTGGATTGTGTTAGAAGGTTGAATCTTGAGTTGTCTGTGATTGGTGGCGGTATGGTTATTGATACTCCTGCTATGGGTTCGGTAACTACACCGTATGTTTGCTTGAATTGCCCGTTGAGTATTTTCGGTAGAGATTTTGGGATCGATTTAGTGTGTCTTCATTTGGATCAGATGGATGTCATTCTTGGAATGAATTGGTTAAAATTCAATCGTGTGTATATTAACTGTTTTGACAAAACGGTTATTTTTCCCGATTCGGAAGTTGAAAGGGAATTGTTTATGACGAGGAAACAAGTGAAAGAATCGGTGCAAGATGGGGCTAAGGTATTTATGCTTATGGCAACTTTGAGGACTAGTGAAAGTGAAGAGATTGATGCTTTGCCCATTGTTAGAGATTTTCCGGAAGTATTCCCTGAAGAGATAAAGGATTTACCGCCGGAGCGAGAAGTGGAGTTTTCGATAGATTTGATTCCTGGAACTAGTCCGATATCGATGGCTCCATATCGTATGTCGGCCTCAGAGTTAAAAGAGTTGAAGAGTCAACTTGAGGATTTGCTTGAAAAGAGGTTTATTCGTCCGAGCGTGTCACCGTGGGGTGCACCGGTGTTGTTGGTTAAGAAGAAAGAGGGTTCTATGAGGCTCTGTGTGGATTACAGACAGTTGAACAAGGTGACTATTAAGAATAAGTATCCACTTCCAAGGATTGATGATCTGATGGATCAGTTGGTTGGTGCGAGCGTGTTCAGCAAAATTGATTTGAGATCTGGGTATCATCAGATCCGTGTGAAAGCTGAGGATATTCAGAAGACGGCCTTCCGAACGAGGTATGGACACTATGAGTATTCCGTGATGCCATTTGGTGTGACTAATGCACCGGGTGTATTTATGGAGTACATGAATAGGATTTTCCATCCGTATTTGGATAAGTTTGTGGTGGTGTTTATCGACGACATCTTGGTTTATTCGAAGAGCGAAGGAGAGCATGCCGAGCATCTGAAGATTGTGTTATCGGTGTTGAGAGAGAAGCAATTGTTTGCAAAGCTTTCTAAGTGTGAATTTTGGTTGAAGGAAGTTAGTTTCCTTGGTCATGTGATCTCGAGTAATGGTATTGCGGTCGATCCGTCGAAGGTTGAGGCGGTGTCGCAATGGGAGACTCCGAAGTCAGTTTTTGAGATCAGAAGTTTTCTTGGTTTAGCCGGTTATTATCGGAAGTTTATTGAAGGATTTGCCAAGTTATCATTGCCGTTGACGCAGTTGACTAGGAAAGGTCAAGCCTTTGTCTGGGACGCCAAGTGTGAAGCGAGTTTTCAAGAACTTAAGCGAAGGTTGACGACAGCTCCTGTTTTGATTCTGCCAAATCCAGAAGAACCATTCGTTGTGTATTGTGATGCTTCTTTGATGGGTTTAGGAGGTGTGTTGATGCAGAATAACCAAGTTGTGGCTTATGCTTCGAGGCAACTCAAAGTGCATGAGAAGAATTATCCGACGCATGACTTAGAGTTGGCCGCCGTTGTGTTCGTGTTGAAACTTTGGAGGCATTATTTGTTTGGTGCGAGGTTTGAAGTGTTTAGTGACCACAAGAGTTTGAGGTATCTTTTTGATCAAAAGGAATTGAATGCGAGACAAAGAAGATGGCTTGAACTTTTGAAGGATTATGATTTTGGCTTGAATTACCATTCGGGTAAAGCGAATGTTGTAGCGGATGCATTGAGTCGGAAATCATTGCATATGTCGGCGTTGATGGTGAAAGAGTTAGAATTGGTCGAGCAATTTCGAGATTTGAGTTTGGTATGTGAGAGAACTTCTTTTGGATTTAGGTTGGGTATGTTAAAGCTTACGAGTGGTATTTTGGACGAAATTCGAGAAGGACAGAAATCGGATTTGAGCTTAGTTGATCGGTTGACTTTAATCAACCAAGGCCAAGGTGGTGATTTTCGGATTGATGAGAATGGTATTATGAGATGTCGGGATCGAGTTTGTGTTCCGAACATGGTTGAGCTTAAGAAGAGCATCCTTGAGGAAGGACATCGTAGCGGATTGAGTATTCATCCGGGTGCTACTAAGATGTATCAGGATTTGAGGAAAGTATTTTGGTGGCCTAGTATGAAGAAGGATATTGCGGAATTTGTGTATTCTTGTTTGACTTGCCAGAAGTCAAAGGTTGAGCATCAGAAGCCATCGGGTTTGATGAAGCCGTTGTTTATTCCTGAGTGGAAATGGGATAGTATCTCCATGGATTTTGTATCGGGTTTGCCGAGGACGCCGAGTAATTTTGAGGCTATTTGGGTTATCGTGGATAGGTTGACTAAATCTGCTCACTTTATCCCTATGCGTATGGATTACTCTTTGGAGAAGTTGGCTAAGTTGTATATTGAGAGGATTGTGTGTCTGCATGGTATTCCGTTAAGTATTGTTTCGGATAGAGATCCGCGGTTTACTTCGAGATTTTGGGAAAGCCTGCAGAGTGCTTTGGGTACTAAGTTGCGTTTGAGTTCAGCGTATCATCCTCAGACTGATGGTCAGACGGAGAGGACGATTCAGTCGCTTGAAGATCTTTTGAGAGCTTGTGTATTGGAAAAAGGAGGAGCTTGGGATAGCTACTTGCCTTTGATTGAGTTTACCTACAACAACAGTTTCCATTCGAGTATTGGTATGGCACCATTTGAGGCGTTGTATGGTAGGCGGTGTAGGACACCATTGTGTTGGTTCGAGTCTGGAGAAAGTTCTGTTGTTGGACCCGAGTTAGTTCAACAGACTACTGATAAGATCAAGATGATTCAAGAGAAGATGAGAATTACTCAGAGTCGTCAGAAGAGTTATTATGACAAGAGGAGGAAGGCACTTGAATTTCAAGAGGGAGATCATGTGTTTCTTCGAGTCACTCCGATGACGGGTGTTGGTAGGGCACTGAAGTCGCGCAAGTTGTCACCGCGTTTCATTGGTCCTTATCAGATTTTGCAAAGGATAGGAGAAGTGGCCTATCGTGTGGCTTTACCACCGTCGCTTGCTAATCTTCATGACGTATTCCATGTATCTCAGTTGAGGAAATACATTGCGGATCCGTCTCATGTAGTCCAAGTAGATGATGTGCAGGTGAGAGATAACCTGACTGTTGAGACATCACCTATGCGGATAGAGGATCGGAAATTGAAGCAGCTTCGAGGTAAAGAGATCGCTTTAGTGAAGGTCGCATGGGGAGGATCGGCTGGTGGAAATGTTACTTGGGAGCTTGAGAGTCGGATGAAAGAGTCTTATCCAGAACTGTTTGAATCAGGTAACATTTTCGAGGACGAAAATTCCTAAGTGGGGGAGGGTTGTAACAGCCCAAATTTCATTGAATAATTAATTATAGTAATTAATTGATTTAGTGGGATTTTTATTAATGTTGGAATTAATTTTTATTAAATTGGAATTAATAGATAATTGAGAAGGAAATTGGAAGGAAGGAAAATAAAGGAATTATATAAGAGAGAAAGAAAAGAAAAGAAAGATAGAAAACATTTGGAAAGAAAGAGGAAAGAAGAAGAAAGGAGAGAAAGAGAAGAGAAGAAGAGGAAAAGTGGAAATCATCAAGAACCAACATCAAAGCTCCGATTAATCGAGGTAAGGGTGAGAAATGTTTCTATTTGATCATTGTATGATGTTATGTATGTTGGGTTGGGGTTTTGGTAGAAGTTTTCATCACTTTCCAATTAGGGCAAAAGTTGGAATAATCGGTAGATTGATGATTTAATCGGTTGAAACTGAGCAATAACGCCGTAGAATAGTCGGGTAACATGTATTGATGCTATTTGTACTGATTTGGGTGTGTAAGAGAAGGTTGATGATGGATTGGTGAAGGAGAAGACAGAATAAGGTTCTGTTCTGCGCAGGTTCGCTGGCTCTCGCCAGGCGAGCGAAGGCGAAGCTTCGCCAGGCGAAGCCTAGCGAATGTTGGCGAATAATTATATTTAAGTCCCAGTGGACTTCGCTGGTGGGTTCGCCAGGCGAAGTGGGATAGCGAAGGTTCGCCCAGCGAAAGTGCTGGCGAATGGTGGCGAATGAAGTCAGTAGCTACTGACTTGGGCTCGCTGGGGAGTCTCGCCAGGCGAAGCCTAGCGAGTGTTCGCTGAGAGAGTTCGCCAGGCGAAGGCCAGGCGAAGGTTCGCTGCGAGGGTTCGCCAGGCGAATGAAGGCGAATTTGACAGCATTTCTCTTTTGCTGTGTTGATCATGTGAAGATGGTTTGGTTGTTTCACATAGGTGGATACCTTATGATATGAATATGGATATGACCTGTTGTGATAATGTGTGCTGTGGGTAGCCTACGGGCGTGAATCCTAGAGTTGTGATATGAATGATTAATTGTAATCGGTTAAAATACATGAGAACATAATGATGATTATGTGTGTATTAATTGATGAGTTGTGAATGTTTGATTGTTGTGCACAATTATGCAATGAGTATGCATGAGAACATTTTGATATGTGTGCATAACTTATAATTGTATGATTGGTATTGCGATGTGAATACCTTGATTGTTGTGATAATTAGAGATACATGGGAATACAATGAGGAATGTATGTGTATCGTCTAATGAATTGTGAGTGCATATATGTATGCGATTGTTGTATGAATGCATGGGAACATATGTGATATGTGTGCATTGTTGTTGAATATGATGATGTGTGAACTGAATACATTGATAAATGTTTGATATATGTTGTATGTGCAATCATGATGAAATTCTCGAAGGGGTGAATTATTCGAATGCATGGGATTAAGACGCGGGAACGGTCTTAAGTGCATTTATTGTGATTGGTTGATTGTACATGCATCATTCAGTCAAGAGGCAATGTCCGTTAGTTTCGTGGAAACTAGTGGCTTGTCCCAAACCTAGAAGGGTGGGTTTGAAGCCTAGGGGACGGGCTTGGTTGTTATCGGTCTAGAAGGGTGGACCCGGTTTAAAGTAAAAACCGAAAAATGATAACGAGTTATCGGTCTAGAAGGGTGGACCCGGTTTAGAGTGAAAACCGAAAAAAGATAACGAGAGTCGGTACCGCATAGCATTGAGTCGCATTGAATATGTTGAGTCACATTGCATAATATTGTTGTTGTACAAATGTGCTTGTGAATGATTGTGAAATTAAGCATGAAGGGATGTGCTTGTGAATGTTCATAATGTTGATATATATGAACGTGATATGATTTATGACTATGAGAATGAAGTGTGGTGAGAAATGTGAATATGTGCTATATGACTACCTATATATATATAATCTCATGCTTTGATTATTATGGTTATATTTCTCACCCTTCTGCTGTTTTATAATGCTCTATGAGGCATTGCAGATTAGGATGCTGGAGTCCTTTCGTGAAGTTAGTCTTCATTCTTTTGAGTCTGCTGCTCTGATATGTAACACCGGGTAGTTAGACTAGTATAGTCGTTCTTTTGTGATACATTGTGATGTATCAGCTGATGTGGTTTTGTAATCTAACTGACATGATGTATTAATCTGGATGACTTATGTGCATTTGAATTAATATTTTGAAAAACGATCAAATGATTTTATCTTCCGCTTAAATTGAAAATGTTACATATTATATTTTATGGAGCAAATAGCAGAAGTGGTTTATTGGTGAAATTGTGGCATTCTTCTTTTATACCTTATTATAAAACTTTTTTTTTACTCTGATAAATTGTATGTGTTTAATTGTTTTATACGCATTTATTTGGGGTATAGAAGGGGGTGTTACAGAAGGAACTTACTGAGGCCTTTGTACACCATTATCAGTATAACAGTGACTTGGCTCCCAATCGGGTTCAACTGCAGAACTTATCTCAGAAGAACAATGAGGGGTTCAAAGAGTACGCCCAGAGATGGCGTGAATTAGCAGCTAGAGTTCAGCCGCCGATGGTTGAACGAGAGCTTGTTGAGATGTTTGTAGCCACTCTTCTTGGCGTCTATTACGAGAAACTGGTCAGCGGTATGTCAAGGAGTTTCTCCGATCTCATCATTACTGGCGAGCATGTTGAAAATGGGATTAAATTAGGGAAAATTCAGGGTGTTGATCTATCCTCAGCTGGAGGAGGAAAGAAACCATACAGTAACAAGAGGCGTGAAGGAGAGACGAGCGTATTTTCTAACTCTAGGAGGAAAGGTAAGGGCCAACGCCAGCAGGTTGCTAGCATAACCATACCTGCCGTCCAACAACCCCAACATCCGTAGTAGCAGCAGCAAAGTCAGCAAGGGTACAGAAGGTATCAGAACAGAGCACCTCTGGCAAATCGTCATCTTGAGACACCACCCATGTCATATGCTCAGCTATTACAAACACTTCTTCAGTTACAGCTAGTCCAGAAAAGAATCTTGGCTCCCTTGACAGGGGCACCCCCACAGGGTTATGATGCGAATGCAAAATGCGAATTCCACTAAGGGGCACCTGGCCACACGATAAAAAATTGCAAGGCATTCAAACACAAGGTGCAAGATATGGTCGACGCTAAAATCATCAACTTCTCTGATAACATGCCGAACGTCACAAAGAACCCTATGTCGAACCATGGGGGAGGCGGGGTGAATGCCATTATTGAAGAAGAAGACTCAGATTTACTGACTGATGTCAAGGATCTGAAGACACCGCTCAGGTTCGTTAAATCCAAACTAATGAAGAGAGGCATTTTTCCGGGCTGTGGAGAATTGTGTATGGGTTGTGCGATTCGTTCAGACAGTTGTGAACAGTTGATAATGTGGATTCAGAGTCTGATGACCGAAGGAATCTTGCAGTTTAGCCGGAGGGCCGAATACAGGTCTGGAGGGGAAATGCTGAAACAGGATGATGAAGTTGCCACCATCACCATCCCTCACAAGACAATAACCATTTCTGCGTCCAGGCCACCCACAATTACCATCACCAAAGTCGGGCCGATACCTTTTGAAAGCACCAACGCTGTCCTGTGGCACTATGGGGCAGACGTCTACTGTGACAGACATAAATTAAAATTGGAACCATCTGGGTAGTCTGTGGACAACTTAGTGGGAACCGGCGGAATCACTCGCAGCGGAAGATTATTTGCTCCACCTGAGGTTGTGGCTGATAAAACTGACAAAGCTGAGAAAACTGATAAGGGAAAGCGTAAGGTCGTTGAGGAAGCCCCTCGTGGGGTAGAGAAGGATTTACTTGTAAAGGACGTTGAAGAGTTCATGAGGTTGATAAAGAAGAGTGATTACAAGATCGTTGACCATCTTCATCAAACACCATCGAAAATCTCTATCCTGAATTTGTTGCTGTGTTCTGAAGCACATCGCAATGCGCTGCTAAAAGTCCTGAATGTCGCGTATGTGCCACAAGAGATCTCGGTCAACCAGCTGGAAGGGGTGGTAGCCCGTGTGAATGCTGCAAACGGATTAGGATTCACTGACCTGGAGCTGACGCTGAAGGGAAGAAACCACAACAGCGCCCTGCATATCTCGATAGAATGTAGGGGAACAGTTATGTCCCATGTACTGGTGGACACCAGATAATCTCTCAATGTTCTCCCGAAGAAGGCACTGATGAAGCTGGATACGAGAGGATTGATCTGCACACCCAGTGACCTGGTTGTGAAAGCGTTCGATGGAACCAAGCGTCATGTCTTTGGAGAGGTAACTCTGCAATCCAAGTTGGGCCGGAAACTTTCGACGCAATCTTCTACATCATGGACATCATGCCAGCCTATAGTTGTCTGTTAGGCCAGCCATGGATCCATTCTCCTGGTGCGGTGACCTCCACATTGCACCAGAAGCTGAAGTATGCGGTGGGGCGTAGCATTGTAACTGTCTGTGGCGAAGAAGACATAATGGTGAGCCATCTGTCCTCTTTCAAATATGTCGAGGTGGATGGCGAGATCCACGAAACCCTATGTCAGGCATTCGAAGCTGTTAAGGTCAAAGATATGACTCTAGTGATGATTGAGAAACCAGAGATGACTCTCTCTTCCTTTAAGGAAGCTCGAGCTGTTGCTCAAGCTGGCCCTGTCCCAGGCTGGGGGCAAGTTCTGGAACTACCTAACAAACAGGACAAGTTTGGGTTAAGGTACTCTCCTGCTACTGATGCTTCCTCCTCTAAAAATGCGCCGCGAGTCAAAGGGCCGATCTAGTTTACAAGCGGTGGGGTGGTATTCGAAAATGTCAACGCAGTGTCTGAAGACGGCAAAGACAGCGATTACGACCTGGATTCCTGGATTCAGTCAGGCAAAACCAGGCCAGAGCCTCAACAACTGGTCCATCAGGGATATCATCCAAGTGACAAGCAAAGAGTAATGATTTACTTTCTCCAATTATTGTACAACCCTATGTCCTACCCGAGGCATAGTGGTTTTATTGTCAGGGCCTTGTCAGGGCCTTGTCAGGGCCTTATTTAGTTATGGTTTTATTGTGATCTCTGTTATTCCTGTTTTATATTTGTTTTGAAAAACAATAAAATGGCAATATGGTTTGTGCTAACTTGCATATTGTCGCTACTGCGAAAATCGGCATCGGCTATGACAGAAGAGTCGCCACCGTGCGTTATTTATGCCAACGGAGGGAAAGGAAACGCTCAGAGTAAACGTAATGCAAAACGGGAAAGGAATGGTCGATGCAACCAAATTCCTGGATTCGGGAGTCGGTTACGCAAGGGGAAGGTATTAGCACCCCTCACGTCCGTCGTACTCGATGGGATCCACGCTTGTTTTCTAGTACAGATTGTTATTCTATCTACTCTAAAGGTCTGGGTTAAAAAGAAAAGAAAATGAAATGACTCGGCAAAGTATCGCACTTTATGCCTACGTATTCCCGTCTGGAACGAGAAATCAGAGTCAACATAGTTCGCCTACCTACGGGAAAGGAGGGGAAGGTTGCTCGCTAGGATACGGCATCCTATGCCTACGTACTTTCATACAGCATGAAAGATCAGAGCAAACGTAGTTCAGGCTACGAAAGACACAAGCTTGTCTGACTGTTTTTTATTACCTTCAAAAAGGGTTTTTCTTGATTAAAAGTTCAAGCGGACAAAAATGACACTTTGATGTTTGTTTTGAATCTTTTACGAAAGAAGTGTTTTTTAGTTTGTTTGCAATCTCTGACGCACTAGAGACTATGATTTGAGAGTGACTACGTCGTGTGTCACCTAAAGGGTGCCACACTAAGCAGCCAGACTACTGGAAAGAAGCTCTCCAGCAACCCTTTCTCAAATAGCTTAAGGCTCGTAACGTACGACATCGATTAACCTTATTACTATATTTTTGAGTTGTTTTGAGATGAGAAGAGAATGAAGCTCTAAAAAGCCTAGGGTTGAAAAGAGGATAAAAACTAACCTAATGTTGTCATGCATGGATAAGAATCCTAATGTCTGTCATAATTCCCTCATGCGCAGAGGAAATCAGAGATCCTAGGGGGTAAACAGAAAAGAAAGCAAGCAAATACAGTACAATACATGCAATGCAGCAATACTAGCGAGGCAAGGGAGTCCTACTCAACCTCGAACCTGGGAAAACAACAGGCAAAATGAATCAACATTCACTTCAAGCCTATGGGGCAAGGTATACAATCCAACAAACAATACAGAAAAAACAAAAACCACAGCAGAGGAGGCAGCCCAAGCAGCAGCACCAAACTCCTACAGCAAACAGCACAAGCAGCAGCTCTGACAACAACAGTTGGTTAAACAGCAAAAAGTTGACAGCAACAACCTTCATCTTCATGAATAGCTCCCATCCTCAAGTTTCAACAAATTTTCAATATTCAACAAGCACCAAGCTTCAACAAGCTCCTAGCTTCAACAAGCAAACTTCAACCAGTAAACAGCTTCAACAAGCAACCAGCTTCAACAAGCACAAACCCCTAGCAACCAGCTTCAACAAGCACAAACTGCAACCAGTAACCAGCTTCAACAAGCAACCTCCTAGCTTCAACAAGCACTAGCTTCCTCTTTACCAAGCACAACCAAGGGAAGTCATTAAGATCTTAACACTGTAATAGAATGGCATCCTCAAAGTTCTACTCTTAAAGCATGCCATTCATCCCTCCAAAGGAGAGATGTGACTTCTTTAAGAAGAATCTATGTCATTGGATTGAATGGAGATGAACAACATACTTCATGTTTGAAGAAACAAGCAAAACTAATCTAACGCTCTTCCTAAAACCCTAGTTTCCCTAAGCTCCTGACAAGCATCCACAAGATGAGAAATTCTTCACATCCAAGCTCCTTCAAGCATCCCAAAGCATCTTCAATTGGTCTTCAAGATCATCCAAGCACAAGAGCACAACCACCCTAATCTAAAGGGGACTATTGAGTTAAACTAGTCAAGTTAGTTCATTAGAAACACCTAGAAGTTAGTCTTAAAACTAAATCTAATTAAAATACCAAAATTGATTGTAAAATCCCATAAAAAATTCTAAGGGTTCCTAAACCTCTTAAGAATCTCTCATACAAAAATCAGGGGGTTAACCATTCATTTAGACCTAAAATTATGCCCTAAACCTAAGGGTACTATCTTAAAACCCTAAATCTACACCACTTAATGTTCAATATCCAAAACAGCCTAAAATTCTCTCACAAAAATATGATAAAATTACTAGGGGTACATGCATCACTAAGATATCTAGGCCAAAAAGAATCACCTCAAAAATCAACACCAATCATCCATACCAAAATCAGCAAGATCAAGCATCAAACAAATCCAAAATAAAAGCAATTAAAATGCAAAATATGTAATAAAAATATAAAATGCATGAATTGTGAATTTTTTAATCCTATTAAATTCTACACTCTTTAAGGAGTCAGGGGAAAAAACCTAGCCTAAAAAGATTAATTTTTCTATTTATGGTGAATTATTTCCTAACTATATGCAAAACACAAAAATAAAAGAAAATAATGGGAAAATGATAAATGTGCGTTGCAAATAGCAATACAAACCAGTTGTTATCCAGACCTGGGCCCAAAGGTGGGGTGTGCGTAGCAAGTATCTCATGAGCCCATCAGAAAATAAAAGAATATCAGGAAAAGCAATGGAAATTGAGAAAACCGTGTGGCAAATAGCAATGATTCCTAGTTCAAATCCTCAATTGGGCCTAAATTGGGGTGTAGTTAGCAAGAGTTCCCTTAAGCCCACCCAATGTCCTTTAATGAAACCGTGAGTTTCACTTCTAACTCACCCTTCAGAACGTGAAATCAAATCCTAGCCGTGTAATCAAGCTCTCAGTCAAAGTCAAACCACAATCCAACGCCCAGAACTTCATCTTCTCCAAATGTTTGAAAATGGGAGGGAATGCTCAGACGGTGGCCTGAGCTTTGCGCCACCGTCGTCTCCGGTGAGGGTTTGTCCAAAACGCATCAAACATCAAAACTTAACTTCCTATCCTACTCAAAATCATCCCCTGAGTTCAAAAATGATCTCCAATTTCATTGATTGTTCCTCTAACTTCAAAACCGATCCAAAGTTCAGACAATTCACCAAGTCTTGAATGTTACAATTCTTGAAATTAAAGATCCTAAACTCATCTACATGTTTCACTGATCAAAACTAACCATTCAACCATGCTTAAATCCTCAAGAATCAAGATAACTAAGCTCCAACAGAAATTTGCATCACACTTAAAGTGTCTCTAATCACCCAATTCTTGTGCCTAAATCCATCCTAGCATTAATACTAACCTATCCTTATGATCAATTCCACCTAATTCCCTATAATCTAAAGCAAAAAATGAAAGTTGCAAACCTGGTAAAAGTGGATGGACAGAGTAGGTTTTCCTTCGAATCAAGCTCCAATTCTTTCCAGAATCACTCAAGAACTCCTTGTGAAGCTTCTGAAATGGCCAATTTGCTTTGAATCTTCACCAATCCTCAAACCCGATTCTTGACGCAGTTGGGAAAATTTCAGTTGCTCTCTCTTGATCCTCTTCAACTCTTGCCCAAAAAATGATCTGAATGCATTGTAATGGATATATAGAAGCTGTTGGAAACCTCTAGAAGCTTCTGTAACTGCCATAATGAGAAATTGAAAATCTCATATTCCTTGAAAATCTCATATGTGAAAATTGTGTTTTGCTCTGTTCTAGCTCTCAATCTTGCTTGAAATGAGTATCTCATAAGATTTTGGATTGAATGGGAATGGTAATTCCTTGCTTTTGATCCCATGGTATGAATTGGATGTGTTACTTCATCATGAAGTTTCCAAATTGAAGTGTGTGTAAATGACCTCAAATCCAAAATGTGATATTTCCATCCTTCTCAAAATGGTGTTTCTGATAAAAATGACCTATAACATGACCTTGTTTGACCCTAAATCAAGAAATTCCATTTTTTGGCCTTTTAATACTTTTAATTTCTTCCTTTTTAAGCCATCTCAAGTGAATGTGTGTTCCAAGCCAAACAAAACTCTCCTAACCACTTGGTTGCACTCAAAACCTCATTTTGAACAAGTTTCATGTTGAAAAAGTTTCTATTTGAAGCTTGCAAGTTGGAGTTATGGACCTATGATCACAAATGACCTATAATCACCAATACCCAAAATACCCCTGGCTTGCAAAGATCATAACTTGATTTCTACAAATCCTATCAAGGACTTCTAGTACTCTATGGAAAGCTAAGATCATGAGGAACAACTTTAATGTTCACCAAAAATCCATTTGAAAATTACTTGAAGAGAAAAAGTTGCTTGGAAGTCAAGTGACTTTCACAGATAAATTTCAGTGTCATCTGATGACCTGTACCTTGCAAGGACCATAACTTGAGTTCTATAAATACAATTGAGGACTTCTAGTACTAAAATTAAAGGTATTGAGATGCTCTACAAGTTTTTATTTTATCCAAAGATCCATTTGAAACTTGTATCTTGACTTATGTGGCCTTGAAGTTAGGAACTAAATAGGGGATTTTACACTGAAACCCTAATTTAGCAACTTCCCACATCCTTGATTCTTCTTTGCTTAACCTTGGCACAACACCACACATGTATCAACATACCATTAAATGAACCCCATGACCTCAAAGTAGGCTTTGAGGCTCTTCAATTACTCAATTGACCTAGGATTGACCCAGATGAAACCCTAGTTGACTACACCTCAACTATGGCTCTTGCACTTGAATCAATGACTTGTCTTAGCTTTAATAGGGTCCTCTAGGCATCCCATGAGATCCATACACAACTCATACTCACATTCCATGCTTCACATCCCACTGATGATTCTCAATATTCCTCAAGATAGGAGCAAAACCCACATGTAGGCACTCAAACTTCTCAAGACTTCAAATCACTTCTTGATGGTTTGGATGATTTCTCAAACTTGGATAAGACCTCTTGTTAGGCTTCTTCTAATAAGAATCACACTTGAAACCCTATTGGATGAGTGGTATGCTAAGATATGCCAATGATTAGAACTATGTGAATGATGTAACTATGCAAATGAAATGCAATGAAACACAAATTAGGCAAGAAAAGGTTGAGCAAATTTTGGGGTGCAACACATATCCTTGTTTTAAACTTAACCCTTGTTATTGCAGGGTTCACATCGCAGATGACATCGACTCTAGACCTTCTACGACTCACTTCGACTTCGATTACCCGATCTATCAAGCCGAAGAAGAGATTGATGAAGACGAAGACCTTCCCGAAGAGTTAACCCGTTTATTGAAACAAGAAGAGAAAATCATTCTGCCTCACGAGGAAGAGATTGAGATTGTGAATCTGGGTTCTGAGGAACTTGTTAGGAATGTCAGGATAGGGGCTGCATTGCAGAGTGATGTCAAGCAAAGATTGGTCAAGAAGCTTCGAGAGTATGGTGACATCTTTGCTTGGTCATACGAAGATATGCCCAGACTTGATACTGACATTGTGGTCCATCATCTGCCACTGCGAGAAGATTGTCCTCCCGTTAAGCAAAAGCTTAGAAGGACACGACCAGATATGGCTGTTAAGATCAAAGAAGAAGTGCAAAAGCAGCTCGATGATGGCTTCTTAGCGGTCACTACTTACCCTCCGTGGGTCGCCAACATAGTACCTGTACCGAAGAAGGACGGTAAGGTGTGAATGTGAGTTGATTATCGGGATTTGAATAGGGCGAACCCTAAAGATGATTTCCCGCTCCCTCATATTGATGTGTTGGTTGACAATACAGCTCAGTTCTCCGTGTTTTCGTTCATGGATGGCTTCTCCGGCTATAATCAGATCAAGATGGCGCCAGAGAACATGGAGAAAACTACGTTTATCACACCTTGGGGAACATTTTGCTACAAGGTAATGCCTTTCGGTCTGAAGAACGCAGGGGCCACTTACCAGCGAGCGATGGTCACTTTGTTTCATGACATGATTCACCATGAGATTGAAGTCTATGTTGATGACATGATTGCGAAGTCCAAGACGGAGGAAGGAAATCTGATCAATTTGCTGAAGCTTTTTGAGAGGCTTAGGAAGTTCAGGTTGAGGTTGAATCCTAATAAGTGTACTTTCAGAGTACGGTCTGGAAAACTACTGGGGTTTATT
Organism: Lathyrus sativus; assembly: GCA_963859935.3. Lineage (NCBI taxonomy): Eukaryota > Viridiplantae > Streptophyta > Magnoliopsida > Fabales > Fabaceae > Lathyrus > Lathyrus sativus. The sequence goes on along the minus strand of CAWUDS030005688.1, from coordinate 1,515 downwards.
GTGAGTGAAAAAGGAATAGAGGTTGATCCTGCTAAGATAAAAGCGATACAAGAAATGCCAGCGCCAAAAACTGAAAAAGCAGTTCGTGGTTTCCTGGGGAGAATAAACTACATTGCAAGGTTTATATCTCAGCTCACGGCCACGTGTGAACCGATGTTCAAATTACTAAAAAAAGTTCAGGCGATTATCTGGAACGAGGATTTCCAGAAAGGCATTTGACAAGATAAAACAGTATCTGCAGGAACCTCCGATCTTGATACCCCCAGTGGCCGGAAGACCCCTAATCATGTACTTGACAGTTCTTGAGAATATTATGGGATGTGTTCTCGGTCAACACGACGAGACGGGCAGAAAGGAGCATGCCATTTATTACTTGAGTAAAAAGTTCACAGATTGTGAGTCCCGTTACTCGATGCTGGAGAAAACGTGTTGCGCACTCGCGTGGGCTGCCAAACGTTTACGACAGTATATGCTCAATCACACCACCATGCTAATTTCGAAGATGGATCCGATCAAGTACGTCTTCGAGAAACAGGCGCTTTCGAGCAGGATTTCCAGATGGAAAATGGTGTTGACGGAATATGACATTCAGTACGTTTCCCAGAAGGCCATCAAGGGAAGCGTATTGTCTGAATACCTTGTCGAACAACCGATCAAAGATTATCAGCTGATGAGATTTGAATTCCCTGATGAGGATATCATGTTTCTCAAAGTGAAAGATTGTGATGAACCGTTGCCCGACGAGGCTCCAGACAAGAAATCCCAATGGAAATTGATATTCGATGGGGCGGTTAATTCTTACGGAAGTGGCATTGGGGCAATCATTACGACTCTCCATGGATCCCACATCCCATTCACTGCTAGATTGACGTTTCCGGTCACCAATAACGAAGCAGAATACGAAGCATGCATCATGGGTCTAGAAGAAGAGATTGATTTGAGAATCAAAAACCTAGATGTATATGGTGACTCGGCACTTGTGGTTAACCAGATTAAAGGGGAGTGGGAGACTTTTCAATTGAATTTGGTGTCGTACGTGAATTACGCCAGAAGGCTACTTCTGTTCTTCGATCGAGTGGAACTCTATCATGTGCCTAGATCAGAAAATCAGATGGCTGATTGTTGCACCCTAAAATTTGCTCAACCTTTTCTTACATGGTTTATGTTTCATTGCATTATCATCTGCATGGTTACATCATTTGCATATCATGGTATCATTCATATAGTAGGGGATCAAGTGTGATTCTTCTCAAGAAAAGCCTAGCAAGAGGTCTCATTCAAGATTGAGAAGTTGTCAAAGTCATCAGAAGGTGGTTTGAGTGCCTAAGGGCTTAGATGTTTGAGTGTGAATCTTCTCCTAACTTGAGGATCAACTGAAGACCATCAGAGGGTTGTGAAGTGTTGAATGTGAGAAGAGGATGTGTATGAAGCTCATAGGATGCCTGTGGGGCCATGGGAGAGTTTAATCAAGTCATTGTGTCAAATGCAAGAGCCACAGTTGAGGTGCAAGCAATT
>CAWUDS030005686.1:0-44976 GCA_963859935.3 Lathyrus sativus | reverse complement strand
ATTTGAAATAATGAAGGTTTAACAACCTCAAAAACTAAAGTTCGTGAATCAAAAGACTTTATTGATTCGAAAAATGTAATAAAATCGAGAATGAGAAATAATATAAGAAGTGACAAAGTGGTCTCGGATAAACGGCTATTTATCAATAATTTGACCAATAACAATTTATGGAAGTCTCGTCATCGACCAAAAAAATCGAAAATGAAATCCAAGACGAAAACGAAATGGAGGAAAACAAATGATACATTACGTGAACTCAAGAGCAATTTAACGACAACAAATATCTCATTGTTTAGTAAAATATTTAACAAAACAAATAACAAAGTAATTAGCAAATCTTCAAAATAAAAACAAAAAAAAACTACAAAGAAATCTATCTATCTATCTATATATATATATATATATATATATATATATATATATATATATATATATATATATATATATATATATATATATATATATATATATATATATATATTATATATATATATATATATATATATATATATATATATATATATATATATATATATATATATATATAAAAGGGTGTTTGAATTAAAAAAAGGGGATGGTGAGAACATGGAATCATTTAGGCTTAGAGCCCATCATCCATCAACCTATGACACATGGTGCAAAAAACAAAGAAATGGTGGTTTACTTAAAAAAACGAACGGGCCTTTTGAAGAGCCCAACCTGTAGGAATAAACAAAGGCACGGTCCATCCTCAAATATCAAAGCAAATGTATCAAGAAAAACTTAAATCCACAACTAGACAACACTAAGTATCAGAATCGACTTTTCAAAATGTAAAACATGAGTTTGGGAAAGAAATGACGAGAAAAACATGGTTAAAGCCAAAACGATTTGGAAAAAACGGATCGAAACTGGAAAGGGCTCTACAAAAAAGTGTAACATTCTCGACCTTCTCTCTTCTGCGATTCACCCAGGTTTATACGGCTTATGATTCAACTTCCCTTCAACTTTTCTCTTCTTCCACTTCTTCTTCGATTTGTTTGATTCAAGCTTTTGCTCGCTTTCGTTTCAAATCCCTTTTCCTTTTCTCACTCCGCTCTGTTCTATTGTGTGGGTTTTGATTTCTGATTTTGTGTGCTTTTGATTTCTGGGTTATTTTGTTGAGGTTTTGTTGTGGTTTTTTTATAGATTTGCGGACGATTTTCGATTATTTGAAGGTTTGAGGATGGAGAAGGGTGCCACAAGCTGAAGAGGGTTTTTTTGAAGGAGACAATCTGCCCTTTCTGTTGAGGAAATATGGCTCGTTTTATAGACGTATTAAGGGTCTTATGAGAAGAGCTTGTGAGGGTAAACTGGGGTTTATTGTTAAAATTTCAATTCGTGAAATTGGGAAAATCTGTTGCGGTCGTTGGACGAGTCGTACATCGTACGATGTTACGTTCTGCATTTCGCCAAATCCACTGCTTATGCTGCTAAGGTGCAGGGCGTGGCGTACGACTTGGGGGGCCTGTCAGAGATTCATGGTGTCTTTTGGTATTCGTCGTAGGGGATTTGAGGCATGGAGCAATGTTGTCGTTAACGACCATTGTACGATAATGTTCGCGTGACATACTGGGATTCATTTTTCCGTCGCCCTTCTTTTTTAATTTCTCTTAATTTGTTTTCCTTCTTCTTCTTCTTTTTATTACTTTTCTGAGGTAGTTTTGGTCCTTGTTTGCAGGTTTGGGATTCTTGTGATGCAGAGTTGCTGCTCGTAATGGTCCGTTGGCTAATGAAGGCTTTGGGTGGGACTGGTTGGATGAATGGGGGCTCATTGAAGGCGTGTAATTTGGCTGAGCAAGCATCAAATGCATTCTTTCATAGTAGTAGCAGCTTGTTGTTTTTTTCAATACAATTTTTCTACGTTTTGGTTGTAAGATAAAATCGGCTATGAGTCTTCTTGTAAACAAAGTATTTATAAATGGACCCTATAAAATTTTCAATGTTTTTCTATTTTATGGGCTTTGAGATGTAAATGTAATTAGTTTCATATTTTTGTGGAAATTTCATGAAGCTCTCTTTTTGTAATAATGATCCAATTTATTTTTTTGAAAATTTTTGTATGAGTTTGGATTTTGTGACAATTCTTGATTTTTGATTGGAAATTCCAATAAGACCTCATGAAATAAAATCTCAAAGTCAAGCATAAATCAATCTCACACATTGAATGGATTAAAATCCGGAACCACCAATGAATCAATCTCTAAATTTTTTCACTGACTTTGAAATGGATCTTGGATCTAACTAAAAACGAATCAACTCCTGACCCTTAACCATTCTTGAATTGATCCTGGAAAAATGATTGAAATTGAATCCAACTTAAAAATCATCTTAAACAAATAGCCTGCTTTACTTCTCCTGACTTTGCCATAGCCTGACATCTGGAGGATGAAGTTCACTACTTGTCTGCCCAAAATCAAGTCACCCTCTATTTGAGTGTCAAACCTCGTCACACACATGTGACCTGATAACTTGACCTAAATTCACTGCCTTGAATAAGAGGAAATGCTGGCAATAACCTTTTTTTTTGGATTTTCTGATTAGAGGTTAATGGAAGGATGTACGGATGATGGTAATATACAAGTAGGACAAATTTGGGGTATGACAGATTCCCCTATCTAATTGGCTTAAACCTGGTAAGATGAACTGCCACGACATTCATTCTTTCGAGGTAGAGGTTAACTAGATATAAAGAAAACTCCGAATTTGTTCGAAAAGAAAGAAAGTGTTTGGGTAATGGAAAATAAATCAATTTTGACCCTCGAGTAAACATTGAGAACTTGCCATAGTCGTTATCACCAAAAGGATGATAAAGCAACACATGCATAAAATCCTAACATCAAAGGATGCAAGGGGCCTATTACCAAAAGGATAATAGAGAACACTCACACAATCTGACCCCAAAAGGATGACAGACCCATCACCAAAAGGATAATGGAGCGAACACATACAGGTTGCTATCATCAAAAGGATGATAGAACGATATTTGCACAATCTGGCACCGAAAGGATGACAGACTTATCACAAAAAGGATGATGGAAAGAAACACATAAGTTACTACCACCAAAAGGATGATAATAACTTCCCAATCTTGGATGCAACCAACACCAAAAGGATGCAGGCTAGGTTGAACTGACAGGGTTCAGCTATCATCGGAAGGATGATAGTAAGGCAATTTGACAAAAGGTCAAGTTTGCTGGAGACAACTCACTGGGGGACGCCCAAGAGGAAGATTGGATTGAGATAAATCAATGGAGAACGCCCACCGACTCATTTGGGGATCATAGCTTTGACAACAAAAGGTTGAAATAACTTTCATGAGGTACACCCATGAACTTTGAAGATGATGCCCCTAACTGGGCTGAGTTTTTTCCTTTAAAAATCTTGATCTTGGTCAACAAAAGGTTGAACAACTTTTGAGGAGCGCTCACGGATTCAAAGGAGATGCCCCTGGCTAGGCTAAACGTCGCTTTAAAACTCTTGAATTTGCCCAATAAAAGGCTAAACAACTTCATGGGAACGCCCACGGTCTTGAACAAGATGCCCCTGACTAGGCTAAGAGTTGCTTGATGTCTCGTCTGGTTTGCTTAACAAAAGGTTGAACAACTTCGTGGGGGACGCCCACGGTCTTGCGGAGGATTCCCCTAAATGGGCTGAATATCATCTTGAAAACTGATCAACTCTAAGGTTGAAACAACTTCATGGGAGATGCCCATGGTCTTGAAAAAGATGTCCCTGGCTGGGCTGAACCTTGTTTCGATATCCTTGAATTTCGTGAGGGGAGACCCACGATATTGCAAAAGATGCCCCTGACTGGGCTGAAGATGATCTTGGAAATCTTCGAGATAGATCCTGGACCTTGACCTGCATATACTAATGCTTGATGACAATGATTTCCCATGACGAATGGAAATGCAAATGTGAATGTTGGTGCGCAGAGATGCAAGAGATGGGGAAGTATGTTATGGTTCTGGTATGCATATGATGCAAGATGTATGCGGAATGCTGGGGAGTATGAGCGGGTCTGGAAAGACGGTCATGCCAAATGTGGCTGGGCTTGCTGGGGAACCGGAGATATGTGAGGTAAAAGGTACTAGTCAGAGATGGTTTTCTCAAAGAAGTAACAACCGAAAGTGGCTTTAAAACAAAAAGGTGTCAAATGTGATTGGGTTTTGGACCGGATGGAGGAACAAGCTCGACTTCCCGACATCATTTCTTAATGATGCAATCAAGTTTTGGAGATGCTAATAACTCCCAAATTAATGCCAGTTTCTTCTATGCTAAATGATTTGTCTTGGCCAGGTCACTTCGTGGTTTCAAACGGTGTTCCTGCACATTTCTCGGAGTCGTGATTACTCCTTAGTTACCCTGAGAAAAGAAGTAATCCCTTAATTCATTTCCACCATAATGCTATTATGTTCAATACTTATCACCAGTAAAACAAATTTTGCAAACATATAATAAGAGAAGAGAAACTTTTTGATGAAAGTAATCTTTATTGATGAAGACCCATAAATGGGAGAATTACAAAAGGAGGCAATTCCTAAAAGAGGTAATTGCTTTGAAAGAGAAATGAAAATACAACGATAATGTTGAAATCGGTTTCTGTCAAGTTTCAATTCTGCTTCTGAGCGCAACAATTGAATTGATCTCTCCTAGTCAGAGCTTGGTGATCATGGAGGAAGGTTTGCACGTTTTTTTAGGATGCAGTTTAGCCTTTTGAAACCCTAAGTTTTGCCTAGGCTGCCCTTTCAGGTTTTCAGCCTACCGGGATATTTTTTATTTTAGTCCTTAATTTTTGCCAGAACTTTTTCTTTTTCATGGTCCACCAGGACACCCATTTTTGCGTGGATTTTCTTTTTGGTCCACCGGGTCTATCTTTTAGGCATAATATTTTTTAACTGCATCTGAATTCACAGGGGATGGAAGATTATCACCGTCCATGGTTGAGAGAATCAAGGCTCCTCTAGAGAAAACCTTTTTCACTACATATGGACCCTCATAGTTTGGTGTTCATTTGCCCTTTGGGTCAGCGTGAGTTGGCTGAATTTTTCTCAAAACCAAATCTCCTGCTTTGGTGTATCATGGGCGAACTTTCTTATCAAAGTCCCTCTTCAACCGCTTTTGATATATTTGACCATGGAAGATGGCCGTCATGCGCTTCTCGTCGATGAGATTAAGTTGGTCTAGTCTTGCTTGTATCCACTCAACTTCGTCTAGCTTGACATCTGCTAGGATCCTCAGGGAAGGAATCTCTACTTTAATATGTAATACTGCTTCCATGCCATACACGAGAGAAAACGGGGTTTCCCCAGTGGAAGTGCGTACTGAAGTGCGGTAGCCATGCAGGGCAAATGGAAACATCTCGTGCCAGTCTTTATAGGTTTTCACCATCTTCTGGACGATCTTCTTAATGTTTTTATTCGCCGCCTCCACAACTCCATTCATTTTGGGGCGATATGGGGTCGAGTTGTGGTGTTCGATCTTGAAGCTTTCACACAACTCCTTCATCATTTTATTGTTGAGGTTCAGACCATTATCAGTAATGATCTTATTCGGAACTTCATATGGGCAGATGATTTATTTCTTAATGAAGTGAGTCACCACTTGCTTAGTGACGTTAGCATAGGATACGGCTTCCACCCATTTGATGAAGTAGTCAATGGCCACTAAGATGAAACGGTGTCTGTTGGAGGCGGTTGGCTCGATGCGTCCAATTACATCTATGCCCCACATGGAAAAAGGCCAAGGCGAAGTCAACACATTCAAAGGAAGTGATGAAGCATGAACTTGGTCTGCGTGAATCTGGAACTTGTGACACGTCTGGACATGACGATAGCAATCTGTTTCCATTGTCATCCAGTAGTATCCTGCCCCCAAGATCTTCTTAACCATAATGTGGCCATTGGCATGTGTTCCAAAATACCCTTCATGTACTTTTTTTATGATATGTTCTGCTTCGTTTCTATCCACGCATATGAGCAGAACTGAATCATAATTCCGCTTGTATAACACATCACTGCTGAGGAAGAACTTTGATGAAAACTTCCTAAGATATTTCTTGTCAGTGATAGTTATACCCTCTGGATATTCCTGTGTCTCTAGATACTGCTTGATGCGGCATCGGTTGCCAGGTAATAAGCAGGTTCGTCAAGGTACTCTAAACGAATGGATGATGCCTCATTCTTCCACTTGACTTGAAACATGGATGCTAATGTTGCCAGAGCATCTGCCAATTGGTATTCTGCTCTAGGGATGTGATAAAAAGTGATCTCATCGAAGTATGGGATTAGCTTTAAGACATGATCTCTGTAAGGAATCAACTTGACATCAAGTGTTTCGTATTCCCTTTTAATTTGGCATATGACAATCGTAGAATCTCCATAGACTTCTAGAATCTTGATCCTATTATCAATAGCAGCTTTAATTCTGAAGATACAGGCTTCGTACTCGGCCATATTATTAGTACACTTGAAGCATAATCTGACAGTGAATGGTAGATGAAATCTCATTGGGGAAGTAATGATTGCCCCAATTTCACAACCTTTAGCATTTACGGCACCATCAAACACGAGCGTCCATCGCGATCCTGGTTTGGGTCCACCGTTTGGGGCTAGTATGGTATAGTCTCTGGCAAACATGACATCTTCGTCAGGGAAATCGAAGTGCGTAGATTAGTAGTCGTCCACAGGTTGGTGGGAAAGATAGTCAGAGAGCACACTTCCTTTGATAGCCTTCTATGTAACATACTGGATGTCGTACTCTGTCAGTACCATTTGCCAACGAGCCACTCGTCTGGTGAGAGCAGGCTTCTCGAATATGTATTTGACAGGATCCATCTTGGAAATCAGCAGAGTTGTATGGGTGAGCATATATTGTCTGAGGTGCTTTGCTGCCCAAGCTAATGCACAACATGTCTTCTCGAGCATTGAGTATCTCGATTCACAGTCATTAAATTTCTTGGTGAGGTAGTAGATTGTGTGCTCTTTCTTACCAGTTTCATCATGCTGACCCAACACACATCCCATGGACCCCTCTAGCACCGTTAAGTACATCATCAGAGGTCGTCTGGGCATTGGAGGCATCAAGATCGGTGGTTCTTGTAGATAGTCCTTTATTTTCTCAAAGGCTTTCTGACAATTATCGTTCCACACAACAGCTTGATCTTTTCTGAGCAGTTTGAAAATGGGTTCACAAGTGGCCGTCAGATGAGATATGAATCTGACAATGTAATTCAGTCTCCCTAGGAAACCTCAGACTTCTTTTTCGGTTTTACACGCTGGCATGTCTTGGATAGCTTTGACTTATCTGGGTCGACTTCAATCCCCTTTTGGCTCACAATAAAACCTAGCAGTTTACCAGATCTTACACCAAAAGTGCATTTGTTGGAATTTAATCTCAGCTTGAATTTTCTCAGTCTTGCAAAAAGCTTTTCCAAATGAATGAGGTGTTCTTCCTCAGTCTGGGATTTTGCGATCATATCATCTACATAGCATTCAATCTCTTTATGTATCATATTATGAAAGAGAGTGACCATAGCTCGCTGATATGTCGCGCCTGCATTCTTAAGTCCAAACGGCATGACCTTGTAATAGACAATTCCCCATGGGGTGATGAAGGTCATCTTTTCCATATCTTCTGGCGCCATTTTGATCTGATTATAGCCAGGAAACCCATCCATGAACGAGAAGACAGAGAACTGGCATGTATTATCTACCAACACGTCAATGTGCGGCAAAGGAAAATTGTCTTTTGGATTTGCTCTATTGAGGTCTCTGTAGTCGACACACATTCGCATCTTCCCATCTTTCTTCGGTACTGGGACAATATTCACTACCCATTGTGGATAGCTGGATACTTTCAAGAAACCAGCGTCTAATTACTTCTAAACTTCCTCTTTGATCTTAAAGGACATCTCTGGCTTTGTTCTCCTCATCTTTTGCTTCACTGGCGGGCAATCTTCTTTGAGGGGTAGCTTGTGTACCACAATGTCTTCCTCCAGACCGGGCATGTCTTTGTAAGACGAAGCAAACACGTCAACATACTCTCACAGTAATGTGACCAACTTTGTCTTAATCTCTACTTCCAAGGCGGCCCCTATCTTGATCTCCTTGGCATCCTCTTCGGTTCCCATGTTGACGACTTCAACCTGTTCTTGATACGGTTGAATGACCTTTGACTCTTGCTTTAACAACCTAGCTAGCTCTTTTAGGAGGTCACAATCTTCTTCGCAGTCTTCGCCAGCGTGGTAAATTTGGTTATCAAAGTCATATCAGACCATAGCAGGATCGTTATCAACAGGAACAGGGGAAGATTTTCACGACGAATGGTTTCATGCTTTTATTTTAAGAAAAATGAAAAAGAAAAAAAAAATAATTGCCCTTTTTAAAAAAAATATTTTTATTTACAAAAAGTAAAAATGAAAGAAAGGGAGCGCAATTGGATGCAAAAGTTTATTCATTATTGATAAGTCTGTGCTTTAAAAGCAAAATCCCTACAACATGATCCATTGCCTTGGGTAAAGCATAAGATTTTTAGGGGAAAAAATAGAAATACGGGGAATTACTCGTCTACTAGAATAACTTTGGGAATTTCAACGATACTCCATTTGTTCAATGTCTGGTTGGATGCCCTAGGGTACACCATGCACAATTCTTCATGCCCATCGTCCTCAGCTTCCAGAAATGTGACTTGACTATCCTCGAGATGGCCCCCACTAGTAAAAACTAATGGAGTTGCAAGTCCTTTACCCCTATCAAAGGCGTTCTTCTGCTTATAACCCAGACCGACTCTATTCTTGTTGACAGGCAGCTCCAACACCCTACCCCATCCTTAAGGGTGACCTTCTTCTATCACTGTCTTCGCATCTTTCCAAGTTACAATTGAAGACACCAGCTTCTCATGAATCATTTCGACATTGATCACTTCAAAGGCCTGGAACGGAGGCTCATGCACTTCATCTCCTACCTTAACGTAGCAGAAAGAAGCAAGATGACTCACAAGAACATCTTCTTCACCTTCAATGATAACCATCTGATTGTTAATCATGAACTTGAGTCTTTGATGAAGAGTTGACGTTACGACACCAGCTGAATGGATCCACGTGCGGCCAAGGAGGCAATTGTAGGTGGGATATATGTCCATTACATAAAATGTAATGATAAAAGTATGTGGCCTAATCTTGATCGAGAGATCAACCTTGCCAATCACAGTTCTCCTGGCTCCATCAAAAGCCTTCACAATAGTCTGACTTGGCTTCATCACAAGTTCTTCAATTGATAAATTACACAAATAGCTTTTAGGTAGTACATTTAACGACGACCCAATATCGACTAGCACTCGAGAGAACACAACATCTACACATTCCATGGAAATATGCAAGGCCTTGTTATGATTTTTACCCTTGGTGGGTAATTCACTATCATTGAAGCTCAGAATGTGACCTGACGTTATATTCCCCACCACCTCTTCAAATTGTACCACCGATATTTCTTGAGGCACGTGAGAAACCTCCAAGAATTTTAATAGTGCCTCCTGATGATCCTTTGAACACATCAATAATGATAGCATGGATATTTTCAAAGGAGTTTGATTGAGCTGATCAATCACTTTGTAATCGCTTTTTTGTATATCCTTAAAAATTCCTCTACTTCATTATTAGGGACCACCTTCTGTTTGAAGGACTACCCTTATTCAATGGTACCTTGCTTCCTATTATCTTTGTTTGTATTGCCATTGTTGTTGATGGGTGATGTTGTTGGTGCAAAGATCCTACCGCTTCGGGTGACACCCCCAGTTCCCACAATATTTTCTACAGTCTTCTTTTCCTCTAAGATGTCTTCTTCTTTAACCTTCTGTCCATTGAGAAAAACAACCTCGTCGTATAACCAAGGTACAACATTCGTGCTCTCGTAAGCAAACAAAGCTAGCATTGAGATGACAAGCTGATTCATTGAGGGTGGAGACACAGGCATCTCAATTGGATCATAAGGTATACTTAAAGGTTTTTCATCTTGACCACAAGGAAGCAAATATGATTCATCATAAGGGATCTGCAGAGGAATATGAGCCTTCCCATACACGTTATCCTAATCTTCTTCATCGCACGAAATTGTTAACGGAATACGAATCAAATTATCGAAAGGGTTCCATGATCCACTTTCATCGTCGTATGGTATTTCCAACGCCTCAAACGAAATATCAAGGGTAGCAATTTCTTCAGCCTTCGAAAGTTGTTCTGCTACCAATATGCCCTGATCAATCAGGCATTGAATGCCTTTCTTCAATTCAGCACATTCTTGAGATTTGCTCACACAAACGTGGCAATCAACTGGACAACCAGGATAAATATTTTTTAGCAGGAGCTGCTCTTTAACAATGGAGAGGGGTGTTTTCAATTTATCAATGTTCGAAATTAATTGAATCCCTCTAGAGCTCTCAATCATGTTTGTGGAGTGATGATGAGACGACATTGGATTCGTCTTGATGTTTGGAGTGTTCCTGGTAAACTTTATTGCTTTTGAATCAATAAGGTCTTGGACGACGTACTTCAAGGTCTTGCAGTTTTCAATGATGTGGCCTGGGTGCCAAAATGAAATCCACATCTTGCATTAACGTCATAACTGGGGGGAAGGACAGCTGGAGGGTCCCTCATTTCCCTCAATTGCACTAGACCTCCTTTCAACAGGTGTCGCTACTGCGAAAATCGGCGCCGGCTGAACAGAAGAGTCACCACCGTGCGTTATTTATCCCAAAGGAGGGAAAGGAAACGCTCGAAGTAAACCTACCGCAAAACGGGGAAAGGAATGGTCATCGCAACCAAATCCTGGATTCGGGAGTCGGTTACGCAAGGGGAAGGTATTAGCACCCCTCACGTCCGTCGTACTCGACGGGATCCACGCTTGTTTTCTGGTACGGATTGTTATTCTATCTACTCTACAGGTCTGGGGTTAAAAGAAAATAAAATGACTCGGCAAAGTATCGCACTTTATGCCTACGTATTCCCGTCTGGAACGAGAAATCAGAGTCAACGTAGTTCGCCTACCTACGGGAAAGGAGGGGAAGGTTGCTCGCTAGGATATCGCATCCTATGCCTACGTACTTTCATACAGCATGAAAGATCAGAGCAAACGTAGTTCGGGCCACGCACGACACAAGTCTGTTTTGATTGCTTTTATCTCCTTCTGAAAAAGGGTTTTCCTGATTACTGGTCCAAGCGGATAAAAAAAATGACGTTTTGATGAGTTCACATTCTTTTACGGAAGAAGTGTCTTTTATTGTGTTTGAAATATTTATTGTGTTTTTCTGTTTGTTTTGAGAAAGAAGAGACAGAACTCTAACCTACGGTTGAAAAAGGGAATCACACTAACCTAATGTTATCATGCATGGGTTAAGACCTAATGTCTATCATGCTCCTCTCTTGCACAGAGAGAAACAGAGATCCTAAGGGAATAGACGGAAACAGAAACAATAGCATATATACAATAAAGCAGTAAAATGCATGGATGCAGCAATACAAGCGAGGCAAGGGAGTCCCACTCAACCTCGAACCTAGAAAGCAACAGGCAAAAGCGAACAAAATTCGCTTTCAACCTAACATATTAAATGGCACACAATACAGTCAGGGAAATTCAAACAATACATCAAAAATTATAACCAGCAAAAATAAACAGCAAAAAGCAATCTTCATCAACATCTGTCTTCAAGTCATCTTGAACCATCTACAGGCTCCAAGCAAGCATCAGTCTTCATCTTCAAGCCTTCAAGAAGGTCTCTATCTTCAATCTTTCAGGGCTTTTCTTTAAGTCTCACTCTACAAGATGAGCAGCAGTCAACAAGATGAATTGGATGTTAAGCAGTCAGTTGCCTACCAAGGGTGGCCTACTGACTGTTAACATGATATAGACAGTTTTCTCTCAAAAGTTCTATCTTTTAAATACATTCACTAATCCTTCCAAAGGAAGGAGGTGGGTATTTAAAAGAGACTTTGAATCATATAGAAATAATGGAGGCAAACAAGACCTTCCATGTTTGTGAATCAAGTTGCTATTCTAGAGCTCTACCTAGCTCCTAGATCCTATAACCTTCAACAGCTGCCAGCAAGATAAACTCCTCATCAACTCTGGAAATTGGTCTTCATTCTTTTAGTCTTCAATGAGCTTCATCAGCAAAGTCTTCAGCTCAAACCCAAACCCCAAGCAGGCCCAATACCCCACACAGTCAAACAAATAACCCTAGAGAGGGCACACCACACAATCAATCAATTACAAAAAATATAATAATAGTATTAATATAATAGGGGAACTTCTAGCATTTTCTAAAGGATCTATCATCTACCCATAATATCCCTATAGTCCCATCTCCTAATTTGCCCTAAAGAAACCCAAAAAGAAACTTGTTTTGTTATACCTATATTATATTCACAATCCTAATTGACTATCCTAATAGTTTCTAACTAAACTACCTAAAATAAATCCTAAAAAAATAGTATAAAAATCAGGGGGTACCTAATATCCATATCTAGTTATACTAAAAAGAATGGGGTGAAAATCCAAAAGGAAGCTCCTAAACTAAATTCAACAAATAGTAGCATAAACCAAAAGAATTAAAAAAAGCTATTAAATGTAAAAATATGCAAAAAATATGAAAATGAAGTAAAATGACAATTTTATGTTTTTATATTTTTCTAGACAAAAAATAGAAAATAGGAAAAAAAAGTCTCATTAAAAAATATGCATTTTTCAATTTATTATGAATTTTGAAGTTTGAAGAAATTTGGAGAAAAAATTAATATGAAAATGGATGAGGGATGCAAGAAGAAATAAAATCCATTTGTTATCAGGAACTGGGCCCATACTGGGGGTGCTGGAAGTAACACGCCCCAGCCCAATGATTATTCAGAAAAATCATGAAAAATCAAAAGAAAAAAGATAAAATGGCGGTGCAAAAAGTAAGAAATCATAGTGTAAAACCAATTGGGCTTGGAATGGGGGGTGGGGAAATCAAATTCATTAAAGCCTAGCATGCTTCACTAATTAAAACGCAGCATTTTGGCTGCATATTCCCTCTCCAATTTCGTGTTTTGATCGTGGCCGTCCGATGGTCTTCAAGTCAAAAAGTCTTGCGCGATCCAACGGTAGAAACATTGTCTTCTTCCTTGGAATGTTAGGGTTTTAGAACTCCATGAAAATACACTTCCCATGCATGAAACTTTATCACCTTTGTTCTCTCTCATTTCTCCATCAAATGCCATGATCCAAGAACCAAAATTACTCTATTTTTCACGTAGAATCCAACTGTGGCAATGGTTTGTATTAACACTCTCTCTATCATTCTACCCGAACAGTACAACTCCATGGATCCAAACTTTCTTCAATTTTCAACCATCACAAAACTCAACAATCTTTATATATAATTAATCCCTATGCCATGCTCATTAAAACCAACCAAAATTCGTGCATTATCATCCATTAAATCATATGTTCTACCTCCATCAAGAATCAACCTCCATTAATGAAACCTCACTAATTGGTCTTAAACTCATCCAAATGAATCACCTAATGGTCTCTAATGGTTTCACAACAAGAACTAGCCCTAGCCATGCCTAAATCAAAGTGTGGGAAAGATTTTGCATACCTTGACCCTACAATGGCAAGTGTTGAAAAGCTTCGAACCAGACCTTGTGGATCTTCAAGAATGGTCTCTATGTGATGAATAACACTCTTCTTGCACAAGATTTGATGGAGATGGCTTGTATCTTCAGATCCAATCACTTTTGCTCTTTTGCAACTTCACTTGAAAAGCTCCAATTTTTCAACAATGGGGGCTCACTCTAGCATGAACATGTTCAGGGAGGTTTGTAGTGATGATTTGTGGAAGAAAATAGAAGGGTAATGAAGAGAAAAATGAAGTTTCAATTCAATTTGCAAATGGAGAATTTTTGGTTCAAACTCTTTTCTCTACCACCATTAACATCAACAATCACCAACCTTTCACCAATGGGGAATGAAATCAATATATAGACTAATTTGGAAGGGTCTAGAATCATCTAGATCAATCTAGTAGCAACTTGAACTTTCATGAAGATATTTTGCATTTCACTTCCCACCACATGAGATATCATGACAAAATCCTTACCACTTGAGCAATTCACTTGATTTTCTCCTTAAGTGGTATTTTGGACAAGATACAAAGCTTAAACACCTTGTTTATGAAGCTTTTCTTTGTTTTGGTTTGGTATGCCATTATGCAAGTAAGACTTTTACAAAGCAACCCCAAGATTTAAGCCTCAAATCAAAAATGTGGCTGAACCAATGTTCTTAAAATGCCCTTGGGAGTCAAAATGACCTATCATATGCCATGGTTTGGATTTGGAACTTGGATTTTAGGATTTTCCATTTCACTTGAATTAACTTATACCCCATTTTTAGGTCATTTTTATCACTTTTTGCTATGAGCCTTTCCAACATATCATGACAACCCTACTAGCCTTAAAACATCATTCTAAGCAACTTTGATGTTGAAGGTTTTTTCATTTGAAGCTTGGAAGTAGGAGATATGGCCATATGCTTGAAATGACCCATAATGTCCAAATGACCAAAATACCCTTCGCTTGCCAAAGTCATAAGCAGAGTTCCACAAATCAGATGAAGGCATACTATACCTTTCTAGAAATCTAAGATCATGAGGAACAACTTTCATGTTGACCAGAAATCCATTTGAAAGCTCCTTGAGGGGTAAAAGTTGCTTGGAAGTCAAGTAACTTTCACAGACAAATTTCAGATGCCTCTGATGACCTGTAACTTGCAAGAACCATAACTTGAGTTCTATAAATCTCCTTGATGTCTTCCACCACTCAAATTAAAGGTCTTGAGATCCTCTACAAGTTTCATGTTGGCCAAGGATCCATTTGAGACTTTCATTTTGAATTATCTTGCTTGGAAGTTTGCCCTAAATCAGGGGATTTTACACAGAAACCCTAATTTAGAAACCTCTCTTCTTCTTGATTTCTCTTGATTCCTACTTGGCACAACACCACATCCATATCTACATGTCAAATTAGGCATCCAACATCTTTCAAACAGGCCTTGATGCCTTTCAATCAAGCATTTGACCTAGGGTTGACCTAGGGTTGACCCAGATGAAACCCTAGTTGACTGTCTTTCACTGCAGCTCTTGTAATCACATCAATGACTTGCCTCACTTTCAAAATGACCCTCTAGGTCTTCCATTATGTCTATATACTCTCCATGGCCTCAATTCATGACTCACAACTTCTTTGATGATCTTCAAATACCCTCAAGATAGGAGATAGATCCACTGCTTGGTCCACTAACTTCTCAGATTTCAATTTCTTTCTGATGACTTGGATGTGCTTGAATTTGAATAATACCCTCTTGATATGCTCATAAGAATTGCATTTGGTCCCTTATTGGATGACTTGCCCATGCTATGCTATGCAAATGATTAGACTATGTACATGACTTTTTATGCAAATGACAATGCAATTGAAACATAAGATCAGGTGGAATAAGTTGAGCAAATTTTAGGGTGCAACAGCTGCCCCCATTCAAGCGACTTGGACCCGACTAGGTGAAACGCCCGGAGCCTTTAGACATTCGAGGTACAAGACGATTGAATACTAAGAACCCGGAAATTTGCCAACCGCAGAAATAAACTGCACCACTGTTTGGGGAACGACATCCACCAACTGAATCTGGTTGTTACGGCAACAACTGATCCGACGTCTGATAATTCTGATTTCAACTTCAACCACCTATGTAAAGCCACAGGTACTAAACACTTTTTGCAAAACACCTCTGTCCACAACTGGACTAACCTTATCAACACAAGAAGAGAGACAAATTTGTCAACACGAATAGAGATTCTGTTATCACAGGAGTAACCTTGTCCACATCTGGACCCAAATTTCGCCAAATCACGAATAAACACAAATCTGTCCACGTCAGGACTCACATCACGGAAAAATCCCGGCGCTTTCGCTGGGGAAACATTTCTGTCTAATCACAGGAAACTCGATCCGTCTATCCATACGGGCAAACCATCTGTCTAAACACAGGAAACTTCATCCGCCTATCCATACGGGAAAATCACCTGCCTAAACACAGGAAACTTCATCCGCCTATCCATACGGGAAATACTCTGCCGAATATAATAAAATAACTCCGCCTTTGCTACGGGTAACTACTCTGTCGAATACAGGAAAATAACTCCGCCTCTGCTACGGGAAATACTCCGCCATCGCTACGGGTAACTACTCTGTCGAATACAGGAAAATAACTCCGCCTTTGCTATGGGTAATACTCCGCCATCGCTACGGGTAACTACTCTGTCGAATACAGGAAAATAACTCTGCCTTTGCTACGGGTAATACTCTGTCAAATACAGGAAAATATCTCCGCCTTTGCTACGGGTAATACTCTGTCAAATACAGGAAAATATCTCCGCCTCTGCTGCGGGTAAACACTCTGTCGAATACAGGAAAATATCTCCGCCTCTGCTACGGGTAATACTCTGTCAAATACAGGAAAATATCTCCGCCTCTGCTGTGGGTAAACACTCTGTCAAATACAGGAAAATATCTCCGCCTCTGCTGCGGGTAAACACTCTGTCGAATACAGGAAAATGTCTCCGCCTCTGCTGCGGGTAATACTCTGTCGAATACAGGTTTTCTGCCTATCTTTGCAGCAGCTAGCTCCATCAATCATATGGGTGACACAATATGAGTCTAGTCTTCCACTTTTCAGTGCTGACATGGCAGCAAATCTGAGAAGGCCTCTACTGGGGATTTTCTGAATCCACACTGCCAGACAACTTCCAAAAAATCGATGCACGTAATCTTTTGGTGCTGTCACAACAACACCCTTGAAGAAATACTCCGCTGGAGGGGTAAGAGAAACTTAATCAAGCAACTCTGTGGGGAATAATGCCACAATTGACATTATCATTACACATCTCACATCGAGATCCTGAATGTTTGGTAATTAATTTGAGCAAGAGCTCTCTCCGCCTGCATGGGAAAAAATACTTGGAAACAAACGGTTAACCAACCTAGTTTATGTTTCAAAATGCAATGTTTGACAATGACGCAATGCTCCATTCGACATGGAAATGCTACGCGCTTTTTATTTGGTGGATGCAAGTATGACACTATATGCCGATGCAAATGCAGGCTCGAACTGCTGGGATACAGAAAACCGCTTCAGCAAAATAAATGCTGAAGACAACGCCAACTCCGCTGGGGATAACCAGGCGTCACAGAATTATTCCAGCAAAATAAATGCTGGAAGAGTGAAGCCCGCTTCGCTGAGGAATAACTGAATGCGCCACTCATGATTGGACTTCTGCCAGGGATGACTTACCCGTGCCAATGAAAATTGGACTTTTGCTGTGGAGTGAACGGGTATCACACGGTATTCCGACAAAATAAATGCCGGGACACACAACCAACTCTGCCGGGAAGATTTTTAATCTCCGAGTTCCACTGGGAGGAAAACGCTTACTGGAAAGAGAGAAATCTGCCGGGGACGAAACAACTCTCTTGGGGAAAATCAACTGACTCCACTGGAAATATTAATCTTCTGAGGCTAAACCACTCCGCTCGGGATGGGGGATCCTTCTGGGGGACACCACACTGTCTGAATACAACCTTCGATCTTGAAATTGTCGAGTCTGTTAAGGGTAAACGACCCTGATGGAGAATGCCCTCTGGATAAGCTACGACTAGCTGGGGAATTCGATCCTTCTTCCGTAAGGAACATCGTTATCTCAGAAGCGCGACCTGCGTGGGGATTCACTTCACACGGTGATCAAGTCTTTCATCAAAAGCCTCTGGTTAGGGCAACATGAACTCTATTCCTTCTCGGAAATTTGCCCCACAAATACAAACATGCCCCAGTCCGAGCATTTCGTCTGAAAAAGAAAAGCTATCCATAGTGCTACTCGCAATACCTTGCCCCTGAATCGGCACCAACCTTCTGATAAGGAATCTTCGATCTCTGTACCCTGACGGTTAGATCTGAACTGTTTCTGCACGTCAAACCCCAAAAGAATGTCCCAACAACATCTTTTGTTTTTTAGGGTGTTCTGCCCCGGTCTTGTGATAATCTTTTGCCCCTGATTGACTGATTCGTGGAGCAGCGCCCATAGCCGCGAGAGATTTGCCAAATCTCGACCTAATTGCCCCAGATTAACTGATTCTCGAATGTATGACTTTACTGGGGATAACCGACTGTGCCCCGTATGGTTAGACTTCTATACATCCGTGGTGGGTCATAAACGCCTGATGCTGGACAATACCCTGTCTAAATTCACGGCTTCTAGTAGAAGGGTCACAATTTCTCGATATTTGTCTCAAACTTGAAGATTGGCTGAATTTGCTCAAGTAGCTCTGAGTAACGCTGATGACACTGAGAAGAACAATTCTTTCGCCTCTGTTATGCCCCGGCCTGCAGGAACCTCTGTGGGATAGTCTGAAAATCTGTACCCTGGCGGTTTAATATGAACTGCCCCAGTATTCTGAACTTCCGCGAGATACTTCGACTCGAACGTCTCTCGAATAAAGATGACCCCTGCGCTCTTAGGATGGCATGCCCCTGTCTGCAATGACTTTGCCTTAATCTGGTTCTTGGCACAACCCACTCTGAACCGAAAGCACCTCGCTACAGTACGACCTTGTGATGGATCACCCCGGTGTTTGCACGACAAAAGGATTCCCCCAATTCAACAACTATCAACATAGTGACTTGCCCCTGAACGAGCGTTGAGCGACTTAACCTGCCCTGATCAAACATAGCATTCTGGATAACTGCCCCTGATTGGCTCTCGAGAAGATTCGCTTCTGACCAACTGCTTCTCAACTAAACTGCCCGATAATCAACTGATGCTTCGGGACTTTTCCTTAGACTAATTGATTCCGAACTCACTGGAAATCAATGCCCCAGATTTACAGGGTTTCACAACATACACCATTCCGATCCAGACTATTGAATTATTCAATCCTGTTCGATTATTCCCTGTTGGAATTTCCTTTATGTCAACTACTGACCTGCAAGTAAAATTGTTCAATCCCGAATGGTAATTTTAATGCAGTGTTCATGCAGATTTTGAAAAAATTTGTGCTGTCATTCATTTACATGTCATGATTGTGAGTGATGAATGAACCAAAGTTCAAACATAGTGCTTATGTGATCAGTGAAAAATACAACAAGGATATGACTAGCAAATCAAGAGGGAGTCAGGTTACTCAACCTTACCGTAATGCGCCTTTAGAATAAACCTTGCCTCAATTAGGTCTTTTAAGGGTTGTATCGTGGTCGGGTTCACGGTTCGTGAAACAAAGGATATTTGGCTCAAATTATGATTTATACCCACCCCTTCTACGTGATGATCTCCGATCCTAAAGTTCAGTTAACCTGGCTTGAGCGCTCGCCTCTTCGAGAGGTATGTTGAATGGTGAGAACCATAGTTATGGAATTCACAAGGTTTTTTCTTTTTTTAGAGTGACAATTACTCCTTCTCATTTTCGGTGTCTATATCTACACGACCTTGTCCTTGTTCGAGGATTTTTCTTTTGATATCCTTTCTTTTGCATTCTTTCGATTCCCTAATTTTTGCCCGGACTGACTCCTTTTGAGTTCTTTTCGATTTTTCTTTTGAAGTCCAGCGGGATGCCCTAATTTTTGCCTAAGTATTAGCTTTCCAGCTTTTTCTTTTTCTTTTTACTTAGCGGGCTCTCTTATTCTTTTTTTTTTCTTGGAACACAGTCGTGTGACACTGATTGTCTTGGTTTCTATGAAAGGATTGTAACTATCTCACTCCTGGTTGGTGAGGTTTAACCATTGGGTTTGGCAATGTACGACCTCTTGAGAGGTATAAACTGATTGGTCCTCGAAAGGCAACACTCCTCTGTAAGACTTGAACACTCGGTCAAGCTAACTGACAACTACCCTGCCCCGGGTTAAGATGTGAGGGTTTAAAAGTCCGAAAAAACTTCTACTTCCTGGCTCGAAATGGTTAACAAGGGACTAACTCCTTATATCTCCAGTGTTTGGGGATTTGAAACAATGCCTCATACGTCATCGGCAAGGTTTTATCTGAAAGCATACGATCATCGGTTATGAGTTTATTTCGTCATCCTCCCTCCAATCTTTGCTAATCACAGTGATAAAGTGGAGTAAATAAAATGCAATTGTCAATGCAATGCAATAAATGAGCGACAGCGACATGATTAATTCATAAAAATGCATAGTCACTTTATTAATATCACCATTCGAAACAAACAATGTTTACAGCAAGTAGTAACTAACAGAAAAGAAACTACAAATGCAAATGATAAAAAGTCTGAGGACTGCCAATGCTGAGGGTGCCCTCCTGTCTGGACCACTGGCTTCTTAAAAAGGACCCTCTGAATCTACGAGCTTAGACAGCTGAGAGGTTGGCATGAACGAACAAAACTCCTTCTGGAAAGGAAATGTACTCTTGGTCGATCAACTGTTGTACTTTTTCCTGAAAAGCTTTGCAATCTTCCGTCGAATGTCCGGGGGAGCCACCGTGGTAACCACACTGAACGTGGGGATTGTACCCAGGAGGGTAAGGTTCTGGAACTGGCTTAAGAGCTTTAGGTTCCACCAAAGAACTCTGGATCAAAGATGGTAGCAGCTAGCTGTACGGTATAGGCACTGGGTGAGAATGAGCTTTCCTTCGTTCCAAATTGTTACGAGGTCGATTCTGATTCTGACGTTGATTCTGATAACCTCGGCCACGAGTTCGCTGATTAGCATGAGGAGCGACATAATGTTCCTGATAGGGTGCCCCAGGCACAATGGTCTGTCCAGCGTAACAAGCCACAGGAGATACTGATCCAACAGATTTCACCACTCCATCTCGAGGATATCCAACATCTGACATGATTGCATTGATCACAGCTCCTTCTTCATTCTGATAGTCATAAAGAGATTCAGCTTCACTAGCCTGACTGTTTGACGTAACTCCAAGCATTCTTTCGAGGTACGGGCTCTCCAGGGAGTGTACAAACATGCTCATTAACTTTCGGTCTAGGAGCGGCGGCTTCACTCTGGCGGCAAATTCTCTCCATCTCTGAACATACTTCCTGAAAGGTTCATCGTTCCTTTGAGACAATTCTTGCAACTGCATGCGACTAGGAGCCTCATCAAGATTATAGTCATACTGCTTCAGGAAAGCATCGGCTAAATCCGCCCATGATCGGATCTGATCACTCTCTAACTACATATACCAACTCAGAGATGCCCCAGTCAGACTATCTTGAAAGCAGTGAATCATCAGCTTGTCGTTATGCACGAATGAAGTCATTCTCTGGAAGAACATAACCAAATGTAGCTTCGGACAGCTATCCCCTTTGTATTTCTCGAAATTGGGCACTTTGAACTTTGGAGGCAATACAAGACCTGGCACTAAACACATGCTCGCAGCATTCAGATCAAGAGTGTTCTTATTCACCAAGGCAACAATCTGGTCTTCCAACGTCTGAAGTCTTCCCATATACTCAGCAGTCAGTGGGTTCTGAATATCAACCTGTGGAACAACTCTCGGAGGTGGCAAAATCCTTGGAGAATCTGGCGTAGAGAAAGTGAAATTGTGATACTCTGAGTCATTGAGAGAATATGAACCTCTGACAGGGGTTTGCACAGGCTGAGCAACATTGTTCATCTGAGCTCTTTGACCATTGTTATCTCCTCTATGCATAGCTGTGATGGCTTCCATGATCTGACTCACCTGGTACTTCAACAATTCGAACTCCGCCCGAGTAATAACCAAGTTCTGCTCTCCTGAAGCCATGATCTATCCCAATACTAACTCAAGTCCAATGCGAATGTCGGGGAATCAACTGATGAAGCGGACAAAAACGGGTAAGCTCCCTGTTCTGGATGAGGATGAATATGCAAAATGAAATGCAAATGCAAACTGAAATGCAACAATGCAAAATGAACACACAAGGGACCAAGTGCCCCTGGCTGAGAAGAATCCACCATACTGGTCTTAGTCAGACCCATAGCACTGCTCGAACCTGGTGTCAGCAAATCAAAACGGTACTCGAACCTGGTCTCCAACAGACCTCATAATGCTGTCCTCAAAATACCACTGAATCTCAATCAAGAAAGCCGGTAATCTGGAGGTCAAGTTACCTGCATGCCCCAACCCCTCTCACAGGTAGGTGTCCTAGTAACTGACAATGGTACGGCATCCTATACGGTCGTCGGCGTCACAGACTTTCAGGGTTGATGATACGATTCCCAGAAGGAGTGGCATCATCAAATCCTGAAGAGGCCTCACTTAGCCAACTTCCAAATGATCGGTTCCCGGAGTCGACAATTCAGCTAACCAACAACCCCTTCGACCCAAAGGGTAGAAAAAGAAGTCAACCAGAAGAACCTCGTCCAAGTGTAGATTTTGTGGGACACTAATGCAAGCAAAGCCGGCACGCGCCCACTACTTTCTACTCTAATTCTAAGTGCACTCAAGCCCAGGTCCGGCTTATCTCTCAATCATAGAACACCCGTCACAACCCCAATACAGCAATAATAACAATAATATAATGCTGAAGGTAAATGACAGAAATATAAATCCATACAAAATCTTCGACGGGAAAACAAGCGCTAGGATTGACTCGCTTAAGGGACGTTGGATCCCAAATGCATAAGGAACTATCGCAGTCCTTAGCAGCCAGGGGACGTTGGGTCCCCAGCAGAGCCGCCAGCTGTCGCTACTGCGAAAATCGGCGCCGGCTGAACAGAAGAGTCGCCACCGTGCGTTATTTATCCCAAAGGAGGGAAAGGAAACGCTCGAAGTAAACCTACTGCAAAACAGGGAAAGGAATGGTCATCGTAACCAAATCCTGGATTCGGGAGTCGGTTACGCAAGGGGAAGGTATTAGCACCCCTCACGTCCGTCGTACTCGACGGGATCCACGCTTGTTTTCTGGTATGGATTGTTATTCTATCTACTCTACAGGTCTGGGGTTAAAAGAAAATAAAATGACTCGGCAAAGTATCGCACTTTATGCCTACGTATTCCCGTCTGGAACGAGAAATCAGAGTCAACGTAGTTCGCCTACCTACGGGAAAGGAGGGGAAGGTTGCTCGCTAGGATATCGCATCCTATGCCTACGTACTTTCATACAGCATGAAAGATCAGAGCAAACATAGTTCGGGCCACGCACGACACAAGTCTGTTTTGATTGCTTTTATCTCCTTCTGAAAAAGGGTTTTCCTGATTACTGGTCCAAGCGGACAAAAAAAAAGACATTTTGATGAGTTCACATTCTTTTACGGAAGAAGTGTCTTTTATTGTGTTTGAAATATTTATTGTGTTTTTCTGTTTGTTTTGAGAAAGAAGAGACAGAACTCTAACCTACGGTTGAAAAAGGGAATCACACTAACCTAATGTTATCATGCATGGG
This sequence comes from Lathyrus sativus, assembly GCA_963859935.3. Lineage (NCBI taxonomy): Eukaryota > Viridiplantae > Streptophyta > Magnoliopsida > Fabales > Fabaceae > Lathyrus > Lathyrus sativus. The sequence continues at coordinate 21,500 of CAWUDS030005686.1, read as the reverse complement.
TTAAGACCTAATGTCTATCATGCTCCTCTCTTGCACAGAGAGAAACAGAGATCCTAAGGGAATAGACGGAAACAGAAACAATAACATATATACAATAAAGCAGTAAAATGCATGGATGCATCAATAAAAGCGAGGCAAGGGAGTCCCACTCAACCTCGAACCTAGAAAGCAACAGGCAAAAGCGAACAAAATTCGCTTTCAACCTAACAGATTAAATGGCACACAATACAGTCAGGGAAATTCAAACAATACATCAAAAATTATAACCAGCAAAAATAAACAGCAAAAAGCAATCTTCATCAACATCTGTCTTCAAGTCATCTTCAACCATCTACAGGCTCCAAGCAAGCATCAGTCTTCATCTTCAAGCCTTCAAGCAAGGTCTCTATCTTCAATCTTTCAGGGCTTTTCTTTAAGTCTCACTCTACAAGATGAGCAGCAGTCAACAAGATGAATTGGATGTTAAGCAGTCAGTTGCCTACCAAGGGTGGCCTACTGACTGTTAACATGATATAGACAGTTTTCTCTCAAAAGTTCTATCTTTTAAATACATTCACTAATCCTTCCAAAGGAAGGAGGTGGGTATTTAAAAGAGACTTTGAATCATAGAGAAAGAATGGAGGCAAACAAGACCTTTCATGTTTGTGAATCAAGTTGCTATTCTAGAGCTCTACCTAGCTCCTAGATCCTATAACCTTCAACAGCTGCCAGCAAGATAAACTCCTCATCAACTCTGGAAATTGGTCTTCATTCTTTTAGTCTTCAATGAGCTTCATCAGCAAAGTCTTCAGCTCAAACCCAAACCCCAAGCAGGCCCAATACCCCACACAGTCAAACAAATAACCCTAGAGAAGGCACACCACACAATCAATCAATTACAAAAAATATAATAATAGTATTAATATAATAGGGGAACTTCTAGCATTTTCTAAGGGATCTATCATCTACCCATAATATCCCTATAGTCCCATCTCCTAATTTGCCCTAAAGAAACCCAAAAAGAAACTTGTTTTGTTATACCTATATTATATTCACAATCCTAATTGACTATCCTAATAGTTTCTAACTAAACTACCTAAAATAAATCCTAAAAAAATAGTATAAAAATCAGGGGGGCACCTAATATCCATATCTAGTTATACTAAAAATAATGGGGTGAAAATCCTAAAGGAAGCTCCTAAACTAAATTCAACAAATAGTAGCATAAACCAAAAGAATTAAAAAAAGCTATTAAATGTAAAAATATGCAAAAAATATGAAAATGAAGTAAAATGACAATTTTATGTTTTTATATTTTTCTAGACAAAAAATAGAAAATAGGAAAAAAAGTCTCATTAAAAAATATGCATTTTTCAATTTATTATGAATTTTTGAAGTTTGAAGAAATTTGGAGAAAAAATTAATATGAAAATGGATGAGGGGTGCAAGAAGAAATAAAATCCATTTGTTATCAGGAACTGGGCCCATACTGGGGGTGCTGGAAGTAACACGCCCCAGCCCAATGATTATTCAGAAAAATCATGAAAAATCAAAAGAAAAAAGATAAAATGGCGGTGCAAAAAGCAAGAAATCATAGTGTAAAACCAATTGGGCTTGGAATGGGGGGTGGGGAAATCAAATTCATTAAAGCCTAGCATGCTTCACTAATTAAAACGCAACATTTTGGCTGCATATTCCCTCTCCAATTTCGTGTTTTGATCGTGGCCGTCCGATGGTCTTCAAGTCAAAAAGTCTTGCGCGATCCAACGGTAGAAACATTGTCTTCTTCCTTGGAATGTTAGGGTTTTAGAACTCCATGAAAATACACTTCCCATGCATGAAACTTTATCACCTTTGTTCTCTCTCATTTCTCCATCAAATGCCATGATCCAAGAACCAAAATTACTCTATTTTTCACGTAGAATCCAACTGTGGCAATGGTTTGTATTAACACTCTCTCTATCATTCTACCCGAACAGTACAACTCCATGGATCCAAACTTTCTTCAATTTTCAACCATCACAAAACTCAACAATCTTTATATATAATTAATCCCTATGCCATGCTCATTAAAACCAACCAAAATTCGTACATTATCATCCATTAAATCATGTGTTCTACCTCCATCAAGAATCAACCTCCATTAATGAAACCTCACTAATTGGTCTTAAACTCATCCAAATGAATCACCTAATGGTCTCTAATGGTTTCACAACAAGAACTTGCCCTAGCCATGCCTAAATCAAAGTGTGGGAAAGATTTTGCATACCTTGACCCTACAATGGCAAGTGTTGAAAAGCTTCGAACCAGACCTTGTGGATCTTCAAGAATGGTCTCTATGTGATGAATAACACTCTTCTTGCACAAGATTTGATGGAGATGGCTTGTATCTTCAGATCCAATCACTTTTGCACTTTTGCAACTTCACTTGAAAAACTCCAATTCTTCAATAATGGTGGCTCACTCTAGCATGAACATGTTCAGGGAGGTTTGTAGTGATGATTTGTGGAAGAAAATGGAAGGGTAATGAAGAGAAAAATGAAGTTTCAATTCAATTTGCAAATGGAGAATTTTTGGTTCAAACTCTTTTCTCTACCACCATTAACATCAACAATCACCAACCTTTCACCAATGGGGAATGAAATCAATATATAGACTAATTTGGAAGGGTCTAGAATCATCTAGATCAATCTAGTAGCAACTTGAACTTTCATGAAGATATTTTGCATTTCACTTCCCACCACATGAGATATCATGACAAAATCCTTACCACTTGAGCAATTCACTTGATTTTCTCCTTAAGTGGTATTTTGGACAAGATACAAAGCTTAAACACCTTGTTTATGAAGCTTTTCTTTGTTTTGGTTTGGTATGCCATTATGCAAGTAAGACTTTTACAAAGTAACCCCAAGATTTAAGCCTCAAATAAAAAATGTGGCTGAACCAATGTTCTTAAAATTCCCTTGGGAGTCAAAATGACCTATCATATGCCATGGTTTGGATTTGGAACTTGGATTTTAGGATTTTCCATTTCACTTGAATTAACTTATACCCCATTTTTAGGCCATTTTTATCAGTTTTTGCTATGAGCCTTTCCAACATCTCATGACCACCCTACTAGCCTTAAAACATCATTCTAAGCAACTTTGATGTTGAAGGTTTTTTCATTTGAAGCTTGGAAGTAGGAGATATGGCCATATGCTTGAAATGACCCATAATGTCCAAATGACCAAAATACCCTTCACTTGCCAAAGTCATAAGCAGAGTTCCACAAATCAGATGAAGGCATACTATACCTTTCTAGAAATCTAAGATCATGAGGAACAACTTTCATGTTGACCAGAAATCCATTTGAAAGCTCCTTGAGGGGTAAAAGTTGCTTGGAAGTCAAGTAACTTTCACAGACAAATTTCAGATGCCTCTGATGACCTGTAACTTGCAAGAACCATAACTTGAGTTCTATAAATCTCCTTGATGTCTTCCACCACTCAAATTAAAGGTCTTGAGATTCTCTACAAGTTTCATGTTGGCCAAGGATCCATTTGAGACTTGCATTTTGAATTATCTTGCTTGGAAGTTTGCCCTAAATTAGGGGATTTTACACAGAAACCCTAATTTAGAAACCTCTCTTCTTCTTGATTTCTCTTGATTCCTCCTTGGCACAACACCACATCCATATCTACATGTAAAATGAGGCATCCCACATCTTTCAAACAGGCCTTGATGCCTTTCAATCAAGCATTTGACCTAGGGTTGACCTAGGGTTGACCCAGATGAAACCCTAGTTGACTGTCTTTCACTGCAGCTCTTGTAATCACATCAATGACTTGCCTCACTTTCAAAATGACCCTCTAGGTCTTCCATGATGTCTATATACCCTCCATGGCCTCAATTCATGACTCACAACTTCTTTGATGATCTTCAAATACCCTCAAGATAGGAGATAGATCCACTGCTTGGTCCACTAACTTCTCAGATTTCAATTTCTTTCTGATGACTTGGATGTGCTTGAATTTGAATAATACCCTCTTGATATGCTCATAAGAATTGCATTTGGTCCCTTATTGGATTACTTGCCCATGCTATGCTATGCAAATGATTAGACTATACATGACTTTTTATGCAAATGACAATGCAATTGAAACATAAGATCAGGTGGAATAAGTTGAGCAAATTTTAGGGTGCAACAACAGGTATGCAAGTAGTCTGGCATATGTTGATGGGATTGGATCAAATCTTCTTTCTGCCCTTCTCTGTCTTTGTTGGCCCTGATACCGGTTTTGTCACGATTGGTATGGTTGTTGTTGTTGTTGTCGGTTTTGTTGTCGAGCCATAGGCAGGCTTGCGGGAATAGAAAGTGATTGTTGCGGAGCAACGACATCAACATGATGATAACCCTGATGAGCTTTCCCTCTTTCTGTGGAAACGGCACTAGCTTCGCCTTCCTTCTTCTTAATGAATCCCTGATATGGCTTGTTGAGCACACTCGAGGATCCACTAGCATTTTGAATCTTTCCAGCTTTCATTAAGCTCTCTAATCTTTCTCCAACCATGACAAGTTCGGAGAATACCATGGAAGTAGTAGATGCCAGACGTTCAAGAATTGGGCCTTGCAGCGTCCTCATGAAGATATCTGTCAGGTCTCTTTCCAATAATGGGGGTTGTACTCTTGCAGCTAGTCCTCTCCACCTCTGTACAAAGTCTTTGAAAGACTCATTCTGCTTTTGGGTCAGACTCTGCAGTTGCGTACGATTCGGAGCCATATAAGTGTTGTACTGATAATGCTTTACAAAAGTATTCGCTAACTCTTTCAAGCTTTTAACATGAGAGTGCTCGAGCTGCATGTACTATTCCAAAGAAGCCTCAGTCAAACTATCCTGGAAGAAATGAATTATAAGCTTCTCATTGTCGGAGTAAGCTGCCATCTTCCTGCAATAAGATCTTATATGGGTCTTGGGACAGCTATTACCCTTGTACTTCTCGAAAGTTGGAATAATGAATTTTGGAGGTATCTTAACCTCTGGTACAAGGCATATTTTCGCAGCATCCAATCCCAAAACATCAGGACCTTGCATCTCTCTAACCGTCTCTTGTAGAGCATTAAATTTCTTCTCCAAAACAGTGTTCTATGGCCCACACACATCTGTCGTCGAATCTTCATAGAAACCCTCATGATCATCGTAATGAACTGGAGGTGGAAGCGTACCACCAGGAGGATGGACTGCACCAGCTGGTGGATGAACTGTGCCAACAGGGATAGGTACTGCACCATTAGGAGTAGGAATTGCACCAATAAGGGTTGGAACTACGCTGGCAGGAATCGGGATGGCTCCGCCTGTGTTAGGAACTGCGCCAACAGGGGTATGATTAGCATTTCTTTCTGCTGCTAGCCTCATATCTTCTTGACTTCTGGCCATGTTCTGAATCACCTCCATGAGCTGGTTCATCTGCGTCTTCATGCTTTACATCTCCTCCCTCATAGCAGCTTGATTTTGTTCTAGCTGATCCATGATTCTCTTCTGATTACTCCTTGTATTGTATGGATGTCGAGAAGTCAGATTGCTCTACTGCAGAAAGGGCAAGCGGTGTGTGAGGTCGGGTTTTAGCGAATGGAAAAATGATGCGCAGGTATATGCAATGCTCGAATGATATTCAAGAGACTTTCGAGACTTGTGATTATCATCGGTATTATAGAATTGCGAATGAACAGTAAAATATGCACAATTTTGAGACCAAAAAGCAACTTTTCATTAATTTCAAGGAAAAATCCAATACAAATGATTGCTTAGCAAGTTGAACACAACAGTTTATGCAACACGAGGAATAACTTAGCAACTAAAAGGTCTTCTTTCGGATGCACTCTTCAAGCTTCTTCGAATCAAACATGAATCTGCTAACCATCTGATCACAAAGCTGGATGAAGTGATGGGCTGAAGGAGGGACATCGTTTCCTTCCAAGTCTTGAATCGCACTTTCCAACCTCCATGGATATCATGAATCATAAGGTTGTAATGCTCCACTAGATCATTATACTTAGCACGGTACATGTCTAGAGTCGGCTGATAATACCGGAGGGAATCCACATGGGTGTCCAACAGTTTGTTAAGTTGAGCCTCTTTCTTGAGCCATTGTGAACTATCTCTTTTCAGAGCATCAAAGTGATCCTTCCATAGAGTGGTTATTTCTTGAGCAGTCTTCAACTCTAAGCATTTTTTGTTCCACATGCTAGGAGTGACATATGAAGCTCTTAACACTTCTTCTTTGAGTTGTCTTTCATCTTCAGCCAGAGTCAAGGCACTTCTCAACTGCTCTTCGAGGTCATCAATGTCAGCCTCAAGTTTTTCCCTTGTCTTCTTCTTTTCAGCAGAAGCTAGCTCACAAAAATCCCACCCTCTATTGCAAGAGTCCTTAGCTTCCTTCAAGCATTATTGGAGAGTCTTCACTGATGCGTCAACCCCTTCAAATACATTTTGATACATGACCCTCAGATCCATCTCTAGCTTCAGTTTCTTGCTGCTTTCAGCTACTTGGTCTTGCTCAACCTCCATTTTATCTTGAATTGACCACTTTCCACACCCGCTTGGTGGATTTCAGCCTGAAGGTCTTGGTTTTCTTTGGTCAACCTTTCCACTACTTGCTTTAACTTCTCATATTCTTCTATGGATACGTGAGTGGGAACAAGAGGTTTCTCTTTCATGGAGGGTTCTGGAGGAAATGGTAGCAATTTTTCAGCCACTCTAGCTAACAACCATCTATTGTACGGCTCTTTAGCCACACAATTCTTCGCTTTCAATTCTTTCCTTCCCTTTGTATGGATCTTGGTCCATGCCCTAGCAATTTTCTTGACGAATCCAGGATCTTCTGTTTTGGAGAGAAAGAAAAAGCTTTGGATTTTCTTCGCTTTAGGCTCGTCTTCCATAGCATAACCTAACTGACGTAATGCCATAACTGGGTTGTAGTTAATGCAACCAGCTCTTCCAATCAGAGGCACATTACCAAATTCTCCACAGCTAAAAATGATCTCCACATCGTAGTATTCATGGGAATACTAAGCAATATCATCGACTACCAGAGACATAATGCATTTAGACCATTTCAGCTTCTCTTTGTTCTCCATAATCGGTTCTTCCTTTGGCAAATGGGAAGCATACCATTTGAACAACAGATGGGAACAACATTGGACCATCCCTGTATTCTTCTCACTCCTCGAATGAATGAAGTGGTAAGTATCAGCAAGGAGGGTAGGAATAGGATTCTTCTGCATAAAGAGAGTGATGGCAGTGATATCTATGAAATTGTCTATATTTGGAAGGAGAACAATCCCATAGATCATCAAAGCAACAACAACACCAAATCTTTCCCAATCCTTATTAGTCTTGTACTGGGCGGCCTTGTCAAGCAGAAACTTTAAAGGAAATCCCTGAGTACCTCCCTTATTGGCTAGACCAGCCTCAACTTCTTCCTTAGTCACATGGAGAGAAAGAGCAATGGCAAGAGGCTTCGATTCTTCTTCCAGACCGGTGTAAATGGGTTGTTCCTTAATCTTGATATTCAATAGGTGAGAATATTCTTCAAGACTAGGGGCCAATTGATAATTTTGGAAGGTAAAACATCTGAGCGGAGCATCATAGAATTGAGCCATAGCAAACAAAGCCCCAGTTTCCACTCCAAAATAGAGGAGATCTAGTAATTTCCCATGCTTCCCTTGAAAGTTGATTTTGACAGTCTTCAGCATGTCAATCAGAAGATCTTGGATCAGTCCTAATTTTGGTTCCCAGAACTTCAAGGAGTTTGTGCTTCTTTTCCTTTGATCAATCATTGTTCGGTAATACCTGAGATAATCACAGTCTCTTAAGTCCCTTGATATACAATAATGTTATGCAATGCAATGCTTTATGAATGCATATGAGAACAACAACACAAGGATCAAGGTCACAGGTCCTGCAAGGTAACGCAATGAGATATCCCTCACCTCGGGTGGGCAATATATTGGTTTATAATAGGGAATTCCAATAGTTTTCAAACAAGGTCCCATGCACTAACCCTCAAAAGTTTTCAATCATAATGATGATTCGTAAGACAGTAATCCCTTCAAAGGATGAACATAGAGTTATGTTTTAATAACTTTTGGGATAAGGTTCTAAAAAGGTCCTCAGAATCACGGATTCCCAGGTCGAAAATAAAGACGCCATTACGACTACTCGTAAGACATAATCATCCCAAAGGGGCCTCAACTAGCGGTGGAAGTCAAACCAACTCAACGAGTCCCAAGTCTCGCAAATCAGAAAGCAACCACCTCCTAACTTAGTGTATACTAGAATAGCTCGGGTAGAGAGCCTTTATCCTTACAAACCATCCCAATAAACCCAACAGGTAAGAGAAACACATCACAATAAAAAATGAAAACACAAATGCGACAAACAAACTAGGTTTGGCTTGCTAGGTTCTCCTCAGCAGAGTCGCCAAGATGTCGCTACTCGAAAATGCAACGACAGAGAGGCGAAAAGAAGAAAAGAAGAGTCGTCATCGAACTTTATTTATCTCAAAATAGGAAGGGGAAACATCGAGAAAACCCCAAGAAAGAAACAGATAAGATGGTCTCACAACCAAGAGAAAGGGTTCGGAAGCCGGTTATGCAAAGGAAAGGTATTAGCATCCCTCACATCAATCGTAAGATAACCATTTGTTTGTCTACACGTGAAGATATTTTCTAAAATGTATTGCTATAAAGAGTGTTCTAAGGGGAAAAAGAAAGGTTGGAAACAGGGAAAAGAGACTTGGCAGGACCTCACAGTCCTATGTCTATGTATTCTCAACGAGTATGAGAAAGTCAGAGTCAACGTAGTTCGGAGGGCTACAGATAAAAGATGGGAAAGTGTGCTCGACAAGGATTGGGGCCCTCGTGCCTACGTATCTTCATTTAAAAGAAATGAAGAATCAGAGAAGTCGTACTTCGTCCTACGGTATACTGGTGTTTTTGTGGACGGTGTTAACATGCATATTCTAGCAGTTAGATGTATTGCTGCTCGCTTGTGGAGTCTTAGGCGTTACCTGTTTGCGGTAGAACGGACGTAACATATCCTTTTGAAAAGAGATATTTTCGCCATCAAGGCAAGATGTCACATTTGATTTGTGAAAGTTATTTTTAAGGGTGAAATAAGTCCTCGGATAGTAACCCCTTGCGGGTAGTACCCAATTCTTTATCTCAAAAGAATTATTGTGAAAAGGTATGACAAATATAGTCACGTCCTCGTATTGAAAGACAAGTATCAAGATCACACACTCTTCAGTGAGTATCCTAATACTCGAAGAGGAAGAAGTCTTCACTCAACCCTCTCTTTTTAGTTAAATACAAAGAGAAACTTCATTCTCTTATTAAAGATGTTTTGATCTTGAATGGTAAGTGCTTTACGATAGTGATCCCTAAAGGTAATGTTAAGCACTCGGGATAGGAAAAGGCCTTCGCCTAACCACTACACAACCACCCAAGTTTTATTAGGAAAAGAGTTTTGAAAATGCACTTGGTACGAGACCAAGGTTTAAGGAGACAAAACGAAATGAAGAAAAGTTTGTAAAAAGAAAAGGTGGTGAATTGGTTTAACAGTTTGTTCAGAAAATCCGCTTGACGTTGGATCAAGGATTTGACTTATATTTGCGTGTAAAAACCATGGCGGAATGGAAGTGGGTTTGAAAATGGCTCGACGACGAGTCAAGGGTTTTGATTGAAAACGGAACCAACTTGACGACGAATCAAGGGTTAAGGTGTGAGAAATGATACTAGTCCCTGAGGTTGCTCCTAATATCGAAACTTCAATAAAGTGTGACAGTGTATGCAATAGGTTGATGGAAAATGCGGACGAGCTCTAGACTTACAGATGGGTGTTTGAAAATGGCTCGATGACGAATCAAGAATTAGTTTGAAAATGGTTTAATCTACGCTAGTCCCTAAAGGTGCTCCTAGAAGATAAACCACAATCAAAGAAATATGAATCTATACATCGGAAATGGGAGAGGGATACATGCAAACTACACAGGATTGCACGAAGTAAAAGGTCTCATTGTCAGGTAGCCCAAGAGGAAGTCGTGTGTATGCAATGGGTCCTAAACTACGCGTAGTGTTAAAGTCAGACAAAACTCTAAGCTAGGGTTTCTGTCAAAGTCCAAAGATCTGTCACTTGGACAAACAACTAACAGTCCACCAATTTAGGATTTTATGGTTTCGATAATTATTATGTGTTTTGAAAGAATGTGAACATGATGAATAAAATGAATATGAACAAGATATGAATAATATACAGGATATATAACAATAAAACAAGATAATATTCACAATACTATATCAAGATAAATATTAGCAAGTATATGGACAAGATAATATCAACAATAATATAATCAATGAATATGCGCAAGAATATATAAAAGTGATATAATGACTGAAATTAAATCGAGGGTATATTTGAATGAAAAGTAAAACAATTGTATTGAACAAAAATTAAAATCAAGAATTAATGATTGAATATCATCCTCCAATTTAATCGTGTCATACGGACCAAAAAGAGTGGGATTTCGTCTTAATCATAAACTCGTGTCGATTAATCAAAGGTAATCTCTCACGATCCCAAAGTATAGAAAAATGATCCAAATGATCATTTTCTACAGATTTGAAATAATGAAGATTATCAACTTTGATAAATCGACATTTACGAATGTAAAGACTTCATTTGCCGATAAAATAAAATAAAATCGAGATGAAATTGAAAGTAAGGTTAAATCTCGTCTTAATCACAAACCCTATGTTAATTAATCGAGGGTAACCTCTCACGATCCCAAAGTATAGAAAAATGATCCGAATGATCATTTTCAATAGATTTGAAATAATGAAGGTTTAACAACCTCGAAAACTAACGTTCGTGAATTAGAAGACTTCATTGATTTGAAAAACATAATAAAATCGAGAATGAGGAAGAAGATAAGAAGTGACAAAGTGGTCTTGGATAAACTGCTATTTATCAATAATTTGACCAATAAAAATTTATGGAAGTCTCGTCATCGACCAAAGGAATCGAAAATGAAATCCAAGACGAAAAAGAAATGGAGGAAAACAAATGATACATTATGTGAACTCAAGAGCAACTTAACGACAACAAATATCCAATTGTTTAGTAAAACATTTAACAAAACAAATAACAAAGTAATTATTAAATCTTCAAAATAAAAACATAAAAAAAACTACAAAGAAATCTATAAATATAAAAAGGGGTGTTTGAATTAAAAAAGGGGATGGTGAGAACATGGAATCATTTGGGCTTAGAGCCCATCATCCACCAACCTATGACACATGGTGGAAAAAACAAAGAAAAGGTGGTTTACTTAAAAAACGAACGGGCCTTTTGAAGAGCCCAACCTGTGGGAATAAACAAAGGCACAGTCCATCCCTCAAATATCAAAGCAAATGTATAAAGAAAAACTTAAATCTACAACTAGACAACACTAAGTATCGGAATCGACTTTTCAAAATGAAGGTTTGAGGATGGAGAACTTCCAAGACTTCGTCATCTAACTAGGCACGAAACAACACTTTACATCGGTCGAACACCCGCAAACGAACGGGCAGGCCGAAACAGCGAACAGGGTAATTCCTCGTGGGCTGAAACGTAGGTTAGGGGACACGAAGAGAGGATGGGTCGGGAGCTATACAGTGTCCTCTGGGCGTACAAGACCACTCCACACTCCACGACCGGGGAGACCCCATGCCGACTGGCTTACGGAACAGAAGCGGTGATCCCTGTCAAGATAAGAGAGCCCTCTAGGAGAACCGAATCCCCCTTGCCCGAGGAGGAAAACGATGATGCACTCAGGGAAGAACTCGATCTGGTCGAAGAGATCCGGTCGGGAGCATCCCTACGAGAAGCTTCTCTAAAACAAAGGATAGCTTTGCGCCACGACAGTAAAGCCATCAGGCGTGAATTCCAAACAGGCAGCCTAGTCCTACAAAGAAACGAAAAGGACTCACGTGAAGGCAAGCTCGCCGCGAACTAGGAAGGCCTCTACCACGTCTGGGACAAGACGGGCAACGGGGCCTACTACCTCGAAAACCTACAAGGGGAAAAACTTGTTCGACCATGGAATACAAAAAAACTTAAACAATATTATAGTTAAACACTGCTCACGACCCGTCGGCTTCGCGACATAGGGGCGCGACAAGGTACCACCACGACTCCCAATTTTAAAAACAAAAAGACAAGAGTCAGCCCTTTGTGTGTACGGGCACGACCCTTGCTCCAGCAGGGACCCCTTTACCGAGCTCCACCGCTGTCGTACCAGTGGGGCAGAACAGCTAGCTCGCGATGGGAAGTTCATGCTCGAGGAAGGGCCTCTGCCAAGGACCTTAACCCCTAGTCGGGCGGATACCATCTCTGACCACCCGACTCGTTCTCCACACAGTCGATGACACTGCACGTCGAGCAAGTAAACACATTCATACTTAAAAGAAAATAAACATACAAGCACACACAGTAGAAGATAACAAGATTCATTCAAGAAAAGGCGGGCATAACCCATTGTACTTAGTTACATAAAAGGGAACGTCAGTCCGACAATACATCTCGAAACAAATACAGGCGCGCAGGCCAAAAAAATCAAAAAAGGCATGCAGGCCAGAAAAAACATATAGACTAAGAGGCCTCTTCCTGCACGCCACCATCCTCGGCCGGAGCCTCATCTTCCTCGTCAGGCCCTAGGGAGACCACGCGACTTGCAATTATTTGATGGAAAGGACCCGTCCCCGCTGTAGTAAACGGGATATCCGGGTTCACAAGCCGGAGCTGCCCCACGACACTGTCGTAACCCACTTCAAGCACCCCTAAGCAATCCTGCTCGAGCTCCTAAATCCTGCTCAACAGGGAAACCCGAGTCCCCGTCCGCCTTTCCTCCTTGGTCTCATCTTTCGCAGGCCGCAAAACCGTCTCCAGTTCATCGATCCGCGCCATAAGCCTCGTCTTATCCTCGCCCGCGGCATTTAGCTGTCCCTCCACCTCATCGTACAACTTACGCTGGGCAGCACTGTCTTCTTTCATCTGGCCAAGGTCAACAGCCAATTTGCTCCTCTCCGCCTTAACAGTTGCCAAGTCGGCCTGTAGTTTGGAGAAATCAACCGAGGAGCAGGCCTCATTGTTAAGAACCATGGTCGTCTCGAAGACCCGAATCACTATGGCCAGGTCCTCAGACGAAATCTTCTTCCCCGTCTGCTTGACAGCACCCAGGACAACTTTGGCCTCCATGGCGCCCACCACGGGAGAGTTGGCCCCACTAAAGAATGACGACTGCAGGTGACAAGGTGAGAGAACAAACCTCTCCTCGGCGCCCCCGTCACTGAGATCGACGGTCTCCGGACCCGATAATCACACTCTCTTCGGCGTGCCCTGCGAGGAGGGAAATTGACTACCATGGGGAGAGGAAGACGACCTGCCGGGATGAGAATCTAGACCAGGCATCTGTTGCACCTGCGCTACCCTTCCCTTACCTGATTTCTTTCTGGCGTTGGTGGCTGCCAACATTTTCACATGCTCATGCACGCTAGACATCTTTCCTGCAAAAAAAAAGAAACAAACGAATTTAGCATGTCAAACCAAAGTTGGGCACACAGGAAATAAAGCAAACTTACTACCTAAGAGGAGCAAAGCTTCCTCGTCAGAAGCATATTCGAGGAGGGCCCTCGTATTTGATTAAGCGTGACTCCGTGCAAATCTCCCCGTTGGCCTCGAGGATGAATTCCCCGTTCGAGATCACACACTTCACGGGGGGAAAGCTGGCCACGAAAGCGACCAGCTTCTGGTTAAGCCGCCAGTCCTTGGTGCTCATCGAGTCGGGCCACATAATGTAAATATCAATGCCCTTGTTGAAATGCTTCTCCATCCAGACCAGAGGGATCTTCGACACTAGAACCTCCTTGGGCTGCTCGTCCTTCTCTTTGACCTCTCGGTCAAAAAAGGAATCTGCGGCCACGTGGGTGACCGGTCTAATGACGTACCGCCGATCCTTAAAGTTCCGTATAGAATCCATATATGTTCAAAAGAGTCTCATAGGTTGCTTTAAAGACACTTATTTGTGTCGGCCATCGATAGTATGCCTCTGGAGATGAAAGATGCGGAAGAAGAGCGGGAAAGTGGCCCCAACACCCAAATACTGACAAACGATCTCGTACGCTTGCATGAACACGAGGGTGTTGGGATGAAGCTGCGGGGGCGACAACCGAAGCCAATCAAAGACCCCCAACTGAAAGTCGGTGAAGGGCAGGCGCAACCCCGCCTCCCAAAAGGCAAACTCGTACATAGAGAAATCTTCATTCCCCCATACGTCGAGCATATCCAGTTGGTTACCCGCAATCTATATGCCTGCCAGTTAACAATTGAGTCCTTGGCACGATCCTCGATGTTGGAAAAAGCATCAGAGTCATCCTCAGCAAAACGGGAGGAGATGCTCAAGGGCTCCTCCTTGGCCCAATTCTCAGGGGATCTCATGTGCTCCTTGCCAGGCAACACCATCGGAGAGTCTGGCTCGTTGTCAATTTCAACAGTTCCTTGGGCCTAAGTAGCCATTTACACCTGAAAAGCAGAGGAAATTGTGAATTTGACGTATAGAATCAAATCCACCCTTCCACCTCAGATCAAGTGAAAGGGAGAAGAGGTAAAACTCCCGCAGGTGGAACCTCTAGCACCTTGACAAACGGAGCATGTCTCCGACGTCGGTCCCCCAGCGAGGCGCGTAAAACTCCAGAGGAGGAACTGCATCCAAACCAGGACGCACCCACGAAGAGCCTCCTGGATCCCTGGGGTAATCATCAGGACTATCTTATACGCCAAGAGGCTTCAACACCCATCCTCGGGAATTCATCCATGATCAACCTACCTGCCCGAGACCTTCAACAGTTTTCCCCGGGACATTCATCCTAACCCTACTTTTTCTTCTAGGGTTCCCACGACGTATTAACCAGAAAACCCCGCGATCTCCCCGGGACATTCATCATGTCCACCGCAGAATCTTCGAAAAAATAACTAAAACAAGGTAAAAAAAGGCGAAAGACATAACAAAAATCAAAGAACTTACTTGGAGTGGCTGTTCTAAACGGCGGCTGACGGCGGGGTGATATTGTGCGGAACTTGAACAGACAGAGGAGAAAGGATGCAACGTCAAGAGCAGAGAGAGAGAGAGAGAGTGAAAAGTGAGAAATGGGGCAAGACGAAGCTATTTATAAGACTAACACGGGACTCGAGGCACCCCTAGGCACTTAAGCACCCCTATAACTAGCCGCCCTAGGATGAGCAATGGGCACCCAACACGTGGCAACCATGACTGTCTGTGCCCCTTCGTTTTTTCTCGAGTTCAAAAAGCTAGCGCTCCCCGATCATCTTTTCACCTCCCCGACATGATATTCCGAAGAGCATGGCTCTCAACCCCATCTGCCGGGCATAAGACCACCTCCTCTATCTGTCCCTCAACATAGCTTATTCATAAGTCATCACTCCTCCGCCTAGGAGCAACGACTTGGGGGGCTCCTGTTCTGGACTGGGTCGAGGCCTGCCCATCAGTCGGGCAGGACCAATCCAACACTATATTGGGGAGGCCAAATAAGGCCCAATCCTTCCCATGTTGGACACAAGCCACCTACGTCAGGAGACGACTCTCTTCACGGGCAGACTCACATGTTTCCCCCATGTTCTCCACGTGTTTCCCCACGCGGGGTCATGTCATCAGGCAACTACCCACCTCCAAAAGAGTTGGTCGGTCCACTTTCTAAAGATCACGGGGCAATTGATCTAGGGCGAAGACCACGTGATAATCTTCATTACGCCACGTAAACCCTGATAGTTACTTGGGTTAAGCCTGGCAGTCTGACCCAATGCAAGTAACCGTTGGCCCTGCGCTGGAGTCTCTCTATAAATACCCTTTTTCACTAGAGGGTCAGTTATTCTATTCTTTACACCTACTTCTTTGTATTTGCTCTCCCACTCTGATCCTTTACTCACTTAAGCATCAGAGTACCTTGCAGGTACACCCCCTCCTTCTCCCTACCTCTGGCGAAAGCTATAATCCAACGACGCGTGGCAGGCCATTGATCCTTTCTGATCAGGTGAGATTATATATATATATATATATATATATATATATATATATATATATATATATATATATATATATATATATATATATATATATATATATATATATATATTATATATATATATATATATTATATATAATATATATATATAATATATATATATATATATATATATATATATATATATATATATATATAATATATATATATATATATATATATATATATATATATATATATAATATATATATATATATATATATATATATATATATATATATGCATAATTTATACTACTTTCATTAGAGTGTTTTGCATAGAAATAACTTCCAACCTAAAAAATATATAATTTGAGAGACCTTCAAAAGACAAGCTAAGAGTTCTCTCCAAACTCAATGTGGAGAAGCAAACTTGCTAAACTACTCCGGTTATATTTTAATTCTCAACTAGCGGGATACCCGTGCGTTCGCACGGGTACCCGTCGGTGACGCGTATTTAGTTAAAAAACAAAATATATGTTTAAAAGGTATATAAAGTAAAAATACATGAAACATAACAAACTTAGAAAAAGAAAAAGAAAATTTTATTTTTGAGTTATAACAGTAGAAAATGAATGTAAAAATAATAGAATAGAAATGTATAATCATTTGTATTAATTGAAATAATAGTGAAACCCATAATAATTAAAATAAAGGTTACAAAGTTAAAACTGGGTCATTACTATTGTGAAAGTGATGGGCCCATGAAATAAATGATATAAGATGTTTCATTTGGCAAAAGGCAACATACAATAATACAACCATTGGGAAGGTTCCAAAACGAAACCTAATTCTACAAGGAAAAGGAAAAATGGCGACGAAATATGGAATGCGGCCTGGAGGATCGGAGGTCAAGCAGGAGGGAATGACGAAGCTTTCGGAGAAAACTGAAGAGTAGATGAAACGATAAAGTTTAATAAAGCTGCTATCGTAATTTTTATATTGGATTTATGACTATTATTAGGAAATTTAAATTGATGTTGCATGGAAGTTTTATTGTGTTGTAGAGGATTGAAATTTGAAGGAGGGATACCAAGAAACAAAGGGATGAAGTTTGTTCCAATGAAAGATATGTTGAACTGAATTGAACATATTTTTGGGTAAAAAAACCTAATCGAAACTGTTGTTGTATGTGGTATGCATGATATATATGTCTTGTGCGAATAGCTGAGACTTAATCATAGGATATGTTGTATAATGTAGGTCGTCGTCAAAGAAGTCTCACATTTCAATATTCTCTGACAGTAGCAAGTAGTGGCCTCTGGATAAAATTACGCAAAGGCGTTTTTGAATGATTGGGTATTGTGTTGTGAGTGTAGTTTGTTTTATGAGTTACATTGAAAATATGTTGTATTTGTAAGTAGAAATTAAATTGAAAAAAGTAATATGCATAGGTTGTGAAATGAAATTTTCAGATGGATAATGTTAAGCTGTTGAAAATTTGTGTGTATAATACATTATTGAGTAATGTGGCTGCTATTGTTGTTTAAGTCCTGACGTTGATAGTTAAAATCACTAACTAATGTTGCTACATATCAGTTCCGATGAGGATGAAGTCAAAAAGATCGAATGTAAATGGGAGAAAGAAATAAGTTTCAGCTATATCAGTAGGAGGAATGTATTGGTATGTTTATGATTTCATTTGGATATTTAAACATGTTTTGTTCTTTATATAACATTGATTATATATTGAAGTGAGGTGTTATTATGTTTAAACCAGCTCATTCCTAGAGATGTTACAACTAAGTGTTTGCCATAGAATAAGAAGTCAATTGTTTTGGTCGATGCAGAAAATGGAGACACATTCGACGTTGAAATTCGTACAGCCAAGTGAAACGGGAAGTACATTAGTGGGGAAAATTCATAGGGAAGGGTTGGTACGATTATTCCAAGAAAAAAGGGGTTCGTAGATGGGATGTAATTGGTTTTAAGATGCCATATCCAACCGAAAAGATGTACATGTCTTTGGATAGGCGTAGTGCTACTACAAGTAATGTTTGAATAAAATGTGATGCAAGCCACATGAAATTTAGAATGATTTACATTTTTTGAATGTTAATGTTAGTAAGTTTTTGCATTTTGGTTAAGTATTTGTTATGAGAAAGAATTATTAAGTGTTGTGAATATATCAGTATTTCACCAACGGAAGAAGTGTTGTGTTGTGTGTTTAAACTATTAAAATAAACTTTGAAGCCTAAATGTTATTGTTTGCGCGACAACTGCAGTATAAGGAGTTGTTATATAACTATTTGGTATTATTATTTAGATAGGGATAGTTTAAATAAAAATTCTTAATGTTGATGAAGTGTGTCGTACCATTGAGAATAAGTGTATTAAAATAGTAGGGAAACATGTTGAATTGGTTTATGAGAGCAGAAAATTGAAAAAGTTAATTACATAAAATGAAGAAGTTATATTTTACATGTTTAAATAGAGGTTAATGGACAATAAAAATTGAAAGTTACATTACTAAAAAGTTAAAGGTGAGTAAAAAAAAATAATCTACCATATAAGAAAAACATATGTTTTGAAAATTCCCTAAATGCCCTTCTTGCTTCAAAATCAACCACGTGGCTGCATGAATAACATCCCTTGCTTTCTCCTTTGAAACAAACACCCCAATGCTCACAAATCTCCCAAATTGAAAATCACTTATTTAAGGCATCCTAATTCACAAGAACATAAAGTAGCAATTCTCTGTTTGGAGTCATGTGCCAAGTGCAATCTGAATCCATAATCCATTCCTTTCTTGAGTCGCCGCTTGAAACCACAAGAACATCAGATGATTCGAAGTCATCTTGAACGATGATTGCGTTGCCATTATCTTTACCTCCGTGATCTTTTAAGCATTCAGGGCACACTTTTCTTGTGTGAACCCTCCTTCTTACAGTGATAGCATTGAATACCAGATGCTTCGCCACTATAAGACTTCTGCTGACTTTTACCTTTCTTCTTGTCGAACTTACCATCCTTTTGCAAGAATTTTCCCTTAACGGGAAAACCTTCTCCAACCATCGAAGGTTTATGCTCCTTTCATTCGTTCAATTCATCACCCTATAAAACATATTACAAGTACTCAAAAAATAACAAATAACCCTTTCACCCTAATTAGGTTTTGTCACACCATACTTAAGATGAGATACTGATATGCTATTTATAATAAAATCTAACATACTAAACTAATTAGATTTTTAACAATTACTCATTACAAGCTAACTTATGGTACAAGCTAACTTAGACAATTGGATTATTAACACAAGACCCAATTCGACAACTACATACTAGAACATAATTCGACAACAGTATGTAGGTCTTCGACAACAACATGTGAGCAAACTTCGACGACATACTAACTAGAGTTTGGTCCAATATCTAACAGTTCGTATAATACAGTCATGTTTCATTTGAAAAGTGTTTATTTGTGATATGAAATTATAATATTGAATTAAAATTTTATAATTTTTTACGTTAAAATTTGCTATTTACATTAAGGAAAAAAAAGTGCTAGTTACGTTAAATTTTTTTATTAGCTAAAATACATTTGTTGTATTACTCCATGTGGGCTGAATTTATTAAAAAGTTATGAATAGTAACAATGCATATAAGAAATAGGTTCCATTGTAGTAGTAGATAATAGCCTAAGATTATTGTAGAAGTAGTAGTTAATAGGGTAAGAAAAATAATAGGAGAGGATTGCATCATTCCTAGCAATATGCAGACCTAATAATTGGTAGTACTTTTTAGCCTTACCATGATTGCATTGAAAGACTCATAAAGAGGTGCAAGTGATTTTTTGGATTGTGCATCAGGTAATTGTCTAATCCTACTATTCACGCGTGGGACAAGACATTAGGCAAAATTAATTATAGTGTGAGATCATCATATCCCCCTTTTTAATTGAAAGTATAGAACCCAAATTTAAGACGCTGAAAATATAAAAAAAGGTTTATATTAAAATATAAGATATTGAAAATATAAAAAAGGTTTATGAAATCCAAATAGATTTTACATTTGTTTACATTGTACAGTTAAATTGTTTTAGAAATTAATTATAGTTTAAAAATAGTATAATATAAATAGAAAAATACGTAACATATGTAATTTTAGGTGACCTAAGTTGTACGTTCAATAGGTAATATGAATATGTACGATAGATAGTTTGAATTGAATGACTTATTAACAACAGTTCCCATATAAGTGAATGTGGCATTGTTAGGGGTAGTTTGGTAAGTGAACAACATGTTAAATTCAATTATATAAGCAAAATATGTTGTGCTTGACATATAGACTGTGTGAAAGCATCCTTCAAGAAAATAGCAGAAATATCATTTACACCTCCGAGGTTTGCATATATGTTTGAACATAATGAAGACTGTTTTTTTGAACAATACAAACAATTGAAAAAATCTGTAATATCCTTCATATGCTTTTGTTAATATGTTAATAGGTCGAATGGGGAACTTGAAGTCAGAGTATCATGGAAACGAATAAGGTCTTACTTTGCCCACCTTGAGCATGAGGAGAAATGCGAAGAAGTGCAAGCCGTATCGAGATGACACAAGTTATTCTAACAAAAAGGGATTCTTCCTCTGGGATAGATACGGTGACTTACGAAGGAGTGCAAGATCGTAATGGGAAAAGGTGATGTCACTGAAGAAGGACACGTTGAAACAAAAAGATGTGTAACCAACAGACATGAAATTGTGAGGTAAAAAATAATAATTGTTACGTATCAATTTAGGAAAAAATAAATACGAAAAAAAAGTATAGTATGAGGTTGTAATATATTTGCAGTAAAAAGCGTTATTATGTTTCTTCGAGTTTGATGCAAATATACATTAACTTGTAGGAATGTTGTTTGGGAGAAGAAAATTAAATCTGGGAAGAGTGCCCAAAGAAATGTTCTTGTAAGTTTTGTAGTGTATAAGTAATAAAAAATGAAGTATTAATTCATTTTTATATAATTATAACGGCAAGCTTATGTGAATGTTCAGCAAATTCCACATCATGTGATAAAGAGTTATTTTCTTAGGGGTCCCGACAAGATTGAGATGGTTGATTCAGATACTAGAGAAGTTTATGATTGTGAAGTGCACACTGCACAAAGGGAAAATTGTGTAGAGCAATTTTATTGGGCAGGTTGGTATGAATTTTTGAAGAAAAGATGTATAAAAACTGGAGATACA
The DNA here is from genome assembly GCA_963859935.3 of Lathyrus sativus. Classification (NCBI taxonomy): domain Eukaryota; kingdom Viridiplantae; phylum Streptophyta; class Magnoliopsida; order Fabales; family Fabaceae; genus Lathyrus; species Lathyrus sativus. The sequence continues at coordinate 177 of CAWUDS030005686.1, read as the reverse complement.
TCGTGGGTTTTAATGTTGTGAAGCCTTCAGGCACAAGAATTCTTTGTGTCCATCCTACCTCGTTAAAAGTTGATTTGTAATGTAGGGCAGATTAATGATGATAGTTGGAAAAGTGTGTATGATTGTAAAGGTGTAAATTACTTTAGTCCGAAAATGCGTATGGGGCAGTATTTTGTG